>JAOTQR010077326.1:0-45090 GCA_025774065.1 Solanum ossicruentum | reverse complement strand
TGAGGTATAAATATTACCCTAAGGTTGCTTCCCTGATTTTGGTTTCATTTAACAAACACGTTTTATTGTGTTATCTTTAGTGTAATGTTGATTGGAACTTATGGGCTGTTGGATGGAAGGTTATTGGATCACGTCCTTCATGACTTCTTGGGTGTTGTTCTAAGACTGTTTTAGTACTGTTTGATGTTGTTGGAATAGGTTTGGAATTGTCGACATCGAAATGTAGCGAAGGGAAGTAACGTTATGTTATCCATTTGTAGATTGTGTAGAATTGTTATATGTTGTGCTTTGCGGGCTGTTGTAAGACTGCTAGTTTTATCACCTACCATATCGTAGATAAATATTTGGAGGATGGCAAGGTTAACCTAAGGTAGTAACGAGGTCATACAACGAGATATGTAAGGCTACTTGATTTCATTTTATTTGGTATGAAATATAGATCCTTCCATGGTACATAAAGGCATCCACCAACTCTGACACAATTATTAACTGTCTCTACACTCTTGCACATGTTCATATGCTCCCAAACATAGTTACCTTCAAATTTGCATATATACATGGATACCAAGTTACATGGGTTCTTTTTTCCAAATAGAGTTCACGAGTTATTCCATCGCATACACATTTCATTATTTATGAAACATACTCTTTTCATTGTCATATTATCTTGTATGATTATCTACATGTAACCTGTGGGTTACATCTACAGTCCTACAACTCCAATATTGTGACTATCAAAAGAACCACTTCAAAGGTAATTGAAAAATAAAGTATGTTATTTATTGATGGGTGGCAGCTTGAGGGGTGGAAGAATTACCTAGCCAGGGACGATCCTATCACAGGTGGTAGCCCGAGGGGTTAAGGAAGAACCTAGCCAGGGACGATCCCGATATATTGTTTATTGATGGGTGGTAGCCCAAGGGTGGAAGAATTACCTAGTCAGGGACGATCCTATCACGGGTGGTAGCCCAAGGGTTAAGGAAAAATCTAGCCAGGGTCGATCCCGATACAGTTTTACCACTGATCAGTTGGTCATTTGTATTACAGTTGTTCACAGATTATACAGTAAAAGTAAAGTAATATAAAGAACATAAAGTACGTGATTCCAAAGTATAATCAAAGGTGGTCTCTAATCCTGCACCAATGCATGGTCTCCTACAATCCTGCGAACCAAACACAAAACACATAAAACCCACTAACATCGCATTGAGAACACATAAAATTCCAAGTTTTAAGAATCAAAGGTACTATATTTAGTCACACCTTTGAGCTTTAGCTTCAATGAAACCCTTTACTTAGAGAGAGAAATATTAAGAACCCTTGAAATAAATTTGAGGATTAAAGGCTTTGAATGAATTAGGAATAGGATTTATTAATGTTAGGTCATTTAAGTCAGTTAAGGTAGCTAAAACAACATAGTTTAGGGCTCAGGAGAATTGGAAATTTCAAAAAACATCCTTCATTAAAAATTGTTACATCCATCCATGAAACCCTTCTTACATGCCATGAATGAACATACGGTCCGTACGTTAGTCCATAGAACCTTGTGCCATAAAAGTCAAGTTTCTGGAACTGCAACTTCCAACCTATGAACATGCAGAACAACCCATAGTTCCACTTACGGCCTTAAGTCCTTTGGTAGATCTAGTTCCAGACTTACAAAAATTTATGTTCCTCATGGCCTTTTCCTAAGGACCAGTTGACGGGTCGTGGTTAGTTATACAGCCCATCTGGCAACTCGTAAGTCACCTTCCAGAAATCTTTTGATTTTTTATTTTCACTAGGCGCATTCCACAAACCCATATATTACCCGTAGTTGCTTCTACAGGCCGTAGACTAGCTCGAAGTATCAAACCATCAGTAGAATTCCTATCTTTCAGTTTTCCAAGACTCAAAATAGAAGGGGTGCTAAAATATCTCCCCAATGGGATCATTCCTCCTTGAATGAGATTGAATTATGCTTGAAAAGAGTACGAACATAGTCATCATCATAGTATAAAAGCAAAATTGAAACTTAATCATTATTTTCATGAAATCGTCAAACTTATACATCAAGTATCATTCAAAAATAATTTCATGATCATGCATGCATGCAACTTATCAAGAGATCAATGGGACGTGAATAAAGATAGAGTCCCACTATTCATGAGATTTTTGAAAGGATGGATTATATCAAGTACCTTGGGCTTGAATAGAAGGAAAAAGTTAAGGGTATAGTTTCATCATATCCACCTCAGCCTCCCAAGTAGTACTTTCAATTTGTTGGTTTCTCTATAACACCTTGATAGATATAACCTCTTTATTTCGCAGCTCTTCACTTGCCGATCCAAAATCTCAATCGCTATTTGTTAATAAGTCAAATCTTCTTCATTAAACACACCTTGTCATTGAAGCAATAAAATTAAGATCACCCAAGCATTTTTTTAGCATTGAAACGTGAAACATCAGATGAACCATAGCTAATTCATTAGGCAAATCTAGTTCATGGGCTACTTTCTAATTCTCTTTTCCATCTCATAAGGTCCCACCTGTATAAGACTTAATTTTCCTTACCAAAATACACCACTTTATTCATTGGGTAAACCTTTAAATACACCCAATTGCCTTCTTGAAACTCTAGTTCTCTCCTCCTACATTGGCATATGACTTTTGATGACTTTGGGAGACCCTCAACCTTTCCCTTATGATTTTCACAATCTCCATAACATCAAGTGCCAAATCTTATCCCATTAAGGGCATTTCTCCAACATCAAACCATCCTACCGGAGATTTACACTGTCAACCATACAATACTTCAAATGGAGCCATGTCAATACTTAATGAAAACTATTGTTAAAAGAAAATTCAATAAGAGGTAAGGGATCATCCCAACTTCCTTTAAAATCAAGCATGCCAGACCTCAACATATCCTCCAATGGTTGGATGGTCCTTTCAGCTTGTCCATTTGTTTGAGGATGAATATGGTGCTTAGCTTTACCTTCGTACCAATAAATTTTTGGAATGACTTCAAAAAATGAGAAGTAAATTGAGCACCTCGTTCTGATATGATGGACAATGGTACCCCATGCAGCTTTACCAACTATTGGATACAAAACCTTAGCATAATCTTTAGCACCACAAGAATTCTTCACTGGCAAAAAGTGGCATGTTTTCATCATTCTATCCACGAGCACCCATATTGAGTCAAATTGCCTTCTTGTCTTTGGTAGACCTATGATAAAATCTATATTCACTATCTCCCCTTTCCAAGTTGGTATCACAATATCTTGAGTCAAACCACTTGGTCATTGATATTCCACCTTCACTTGTTGAAAATTTAGACATTATATCAGACACCTTACTATGTCTTTCTTCATGCCATTCTACCAATATACTTGTAACACCCCACACCTTACACTACTAGTACAATTCAAATGAAACATGACATGGTTTGGACAAATTGACGCTAATTTTCAAAAGTGCTCGAATCTCGCGTTAATGGGCTATATGTGCATCTAGCGCTTAAGAGGGTTGAATGTATACATGTTTTGTGTTGAAGTGAGGAGATTACGGCCTTAAAATAAAGTGAGAGAATTGAGGTGCTTGTAGGACCTAGAAGCTAGTAGGTGAGTCAGCTGCTTGCTTAGCTTAAATTGCTAACTAAACGGAGATGAGACTCAACGTCGAAATTGTCCAAGTTCGATTATGAATTAAGTCCGTGTTAAGGGTGTAACTTGGACCCATGTTTTAGAATCCTAAATGGACTATATGTTCAGCCCAAGATAGGTATTAAAAAGGGCCCAAAGAAAATACAATATTCTTAACAAATTAGGCCCAACTAGTTGAGAAGAAGAAATCTGAAAAATGGGCAGAAAAGGCCCATGTATTTGGAGCTCCAAAAGGCCCAAGTGAAATGTCCAAGGAGCTGCATCACCTACTTGGTGATGTAAGTCTTAAATAAACTTACTAAGTAGGCCAAGTATCAGGTTTAAAAAGGCCTAAAGCAGCTCCCACAAGTCACCTTATCTTGAACACAAAAGAAAAATCAGAATTGACTCTAAAGTTCTCTCAACGTTTCTACACCTTGCAAAGCAGCTAAACAAATTTCCTAGGGTTCTTATACAAGCCCTATACCTTGAATATAATTGTAAGTAAATTTATACATGTGTTTACTATGGTTTTCTTATGAAAAACCAGAGCTAGATGCTAGTTATACTTGCTAAAAATTGTTGGACAGATTCTGTACAGAAAGTTGCTGCACCTTTTCCTTTTTGTTTTGGTAGTTTCTTTATGGTTTTTAAGTTATATTATGAAACGAAATTGGTGTTATAAACATGGGTTGAGTTACAAACATCACCCTAAGGTTGCTGCCCTAGTTTTGGTTTTATTTAACAAGCGCGTTTTACCGAGTTATCTTAAGCGTTATGTTGATTGAAATTTGCGGGCTGTTGTATGTAAAGCTATTAGCTCAGTCCTTCATGACTTCTTAAGTGATGTTATAGTACTGGTTGAGGTCTGTTTATATGTATAAATGTTGCTGGAACAGTTTGGTTAAAGTTGGAATAGGTTTGGAGTTATCCGCTTCGAAAGATAGCGAAGGAAAGTAACGTTACGCTGTCCGTTTTCAGATTGTGTGGAATTGTGATGTGTTGTGCTTTATGGGGTGTTCTAAGGCTTTTTTGGCATTGAAATAGGTTGTACATAATGTGTACATGCTAATGTGTAGTAGAAAACACGATTAAGGAGCGAAAAGGTTAAAGGAATGTGCCCAGGTTATGAAAACCCGCTTGCTGCCCATGTATTGTTTTGTTATGTGATTGAGATGCCAAGATGTATCCATTGGCTTCTAATACTAGTTTTATCCTCTATTATGTTGTAGATAAGTATTTGAAGGAAGGGGAGGTCGTTTTGGGATAGTAAAGAGGTTCGACAACGAGGTATGTAAGGTTATTTGATTTCGTATCACTTGGCATGAAATATAGATCTCTCCTTGATATTGAAAGGCACTTACCCACTCCAACACAACTATTAACCATGTCTCTACTCTTGTACATGTTCATACGATTCCATACATAGTCACCTTTAAAGCTACATACATGCTTGAACACCAAGTTACATGAATACTTGTTACGAAATAAAGTTCATAAGTTGTTCCATTTCATATGCATATCATTGTTTATCCAATGTACTCTTGTATTTATCATAATGTCTTATATGATTATCTACATGCCATATGCTATACATACCGTCCTATAGCTCCAATATTATGGCCACCAAAGAAATCATCTCAAAGGTAATTGAAAGATAAAGTATACAGTTATTTCTGGTGGAGCAGGAGGGGTTAGAAATAACCTAGCACAATAACGATCCCGATACAGTTTACGGGTGGTACCTCGAGGGGGTTCGTAAAGAACCTAGCATAGGGAAAATGATCCCGATACAATTATACCACTGATCAGTTGGTCACATGTTTACAGCTGTGCATAGATTTTACAGTATAGATTTTTTACAGTAAAGGTAAAGTGATACAAAGGACATAAAGTACATGATTCCACAGTATAACTAAGGGTGGTCCCTGATCTTCCACAGATGCATGGTCTTATTTGAGTTGTTACTTATTATACAGTGTATTCTGCTTTACATACTCAGTACATTATCCTGTACTGACGTCCCTTACGGGGGACCTGCATTTCATGCTGCAGGTACAGGTGCTAGTAGATCTCCCCAGTAGGAGTACAGGATATTCAGCTATGGTCACCAAGCTCCAAGTTGCTCAGGCTTGTATATGTCAAAAGATTGCATTTTTTATTGCATAGTTTGTTGAGGCGGGGCTTGTCCCGACCCTTATCAGATGTTTCTCTTTATTTAGAGGCTTTGTAGACTATGTACAACAAAGTGAAGCCATGTCTCATACTATAGACACTGGGGCTCCAATGGCCTTGTCATTTGCATTTCTTTTTGGCTTGTTATCACTGTTTATCTTATTAAAGGTATGTCAAATGTAGATACCCCTTATAGTATGTATAGAAAACGCATAGATATAGGCTGGTTCTCCCGAGCCTTATCGGCAATGGGTGTCAGTCCGCCCTAACGGGACCTTGGGGCGTGACAATACTTCTCTCAAATCCCTATACATCTTGGTGGATCCCAGATGAATAGAGTACTTGGAAGTGTGAGCTTCAACAAGTATCTTCTCCCTTAGTCCATCTACACTAGGAACACCTAATCTCCCTTGATAATGCATCACTCTATTTCCCCTTTGTAAAAAGACCTCTACTTTCTTATCAACCACCAATTTTTTCAGTTCAACAAAAGTAGGATCTACGTCTTACTTTGCTTTAACTTTTTCCATTAAGGATGATTCCACCCTATTTGGTATCAACATACCACCATTACTCAAGCTATTTAGCTTCACACCCAAACAAGTCAAATGATGCAATTCTTTGACCAACTCTTTGTTTCCACTCTTAATATGTGTCATGCTGCCCATAGACACTCTACTTAATGCATCACCATAACATTAGCCTTGTTGGGGTGATACATAACATTCATGTCATGATCCTTCAAAAGTTTCAACCATCTTCTTTGCCTTAAATTTATATCTCTTTGGCTAAACACATATTGCGAACTCTGGTGGTTGGTGAATATTTCAACATGTACCTATAGAAATAGTAGCGCTAAATCATTAATGTACACAACAACCAACAACTCAATATCATGTGTTAGATAGTTCTTTTCGTGCACTTTGAATTACCTCAAAGCATAGGTAATGACCTTGCCATGTTGCTTCAGCATACAATGCAAGCCTATACGTGCGGCATCACAATATACAACAAAACCATCTCGAACTTCGAGCATTATTAAAATGAGAGTCGATGTAAGATGATCCTTCATCAATTGAAAACTCTTCTCACATTCATCGGACCATTGGAATTTTACCTTCTTTTGGGTCAACCATGTCAAAGGAGAAGCAATGGAGAGAAATACCTCAATAAACCTTCTATAATATCCGATAAAACCCAAAAAGCTTTTAATATTGGAGGGAGACCATGGTCTAGGCCAATTCTTCACTGCCTTCGTCTTCTTTAGAACTACTCTAATACCATCACCCGAAATGATGTGACAAAGAAATGCCACCTCTCTTAACCAAAACTCAAACTTACTAAACTTAGCAAAGAGTTGTCTATGCCTCAATGCTTGCAACATAATCCTTAAACGGTCTTCATGGTCCTTTACATCGCGCTAGTACACCAATATATCATCTATGAATGCCACCACAAACATATCCAAGTACGGTTTGAAGATCCTATTCATCAAGTCCATAAAAGCAACAAGAGTATTTGTTAATCTAGATGACATAATAAAAAATTTAAATGACCATACCTAGTTCTAAATACCGTGTTTGGAATGTCATCTTTCTTCACCCTTAATTGGTGATATCTAGGCTGGAGATCAATTTTAGGAAAGTAGCTTTCACCTTATAGTTGATCAAAGAGATCATTAATCCTTGGAAGTAGATACTTACTTTTGACATTACCTTATTCAATTGTCGATAATCCACACACATCAAAAGTGAACCATCCTTCTTCCTTATAAATAATATGGGAGCACCCCATGGTGATACACTAGGCCTTATGAACCATTTATCGAGAAAATCCTTTAAAAGTTCCTTCAATCCTTTCAACTCCGCTAAGGCTAGTAGATATGGAGGTATATAAATAGGTTGGTTGTTGGGCAATAGATCAATACCAAAATTGATTTCTCTTATGAGAGGAATGTCGGCTAACTCATCAAAAAAGACATTAGGAACTCATTTACTATGGGGAATGAATCAAGAGTAGGGACATGAGACTCAACACCCATATCTCGGACAACATGATATAGACAAACTTTGGAAATTATTTTCATAGCTTTAATATAAGAGAGAAACTTCCCTTTAAACACAACATTGGTTCCCTTCCATTCAAGAATAGGCTCATTAAGGACATGAAATGTGATCTTACATGTTCTACAACTAATAGAAACATAGGAAACATGCAACCAATTCATACCAAGAATAACATCAAAACCGGTCATATCAAGAACACTTTATGTAAGATCGACATGAGACAATTTCTATAGACTTTCACTAGGATTGACACATAATAGGAGTATAGACCAAATAAGTTTCTAATAAAACTTCTAGAGATACGTCAAACTTTATGGAAACATAAGGAGTAAGAAAAGACATATTATCACCGGGGTCAAGCTGAAACACTCCAAAATGTGCTTTGGAAATGTGCATAATCATAATTTCAATATATCTCAAAATCCATGTGTGATATCGAAAATATGACTTCATATTCTTGATCAGGGAGAAAAATTGAGTGAAAATGGGTATAACCCAATTTTTGGAGGAATCATAGTAAAAAATAATTTTCGCTAATTTTTTTGAAAGCCAGTTGTTGTACGCATTTGGTTCGCGATGCGAACCCATCGTCGACCATTGTTGGTTTTTTCTTAATTTTTTGTTTCAGCCTAAGGGCATTGGGGTCATGGCCTCATGCCCATTTACACATGAAATCTCCTTTACTTAGCTATTTTCAACTTTATATCACTCAGAAACCCTCTCTACAACCTCACCAACACTTCATCAAAATTCTCATCCAAATTCAAGGATTTCAAGCTCACATTAGATCCCAAGAACTCAATCCAAGCTTCAAGCCTTCTTCCAAGTTTACATCAAGGAATCCCCAAATTTAGGTATGTAGATTTCATCCATTGGGTCCTTTCACCTGTGGAGCACAATCCTCCTTTTTATGAAAATGACATGTTTTCAAGTTGTATAATTATGGGTATCTCTTATTATGGATTTTGATTATAAATTATGTTGGGATTTTTTGAAATGTTGATTGATTATGCATGTCTTTCTATTTGAAGCTTATACCATGAATTTATTTTGTCTATCGGGACTATGCATGTTTTGAGCTATAAAACTATGATCTATTATGAGATTTGATAATGGTTTCAATTATCTTGCATGAGGGTATTACCAAGTGTTGGTGAGTTGATTTACATTAAGTTTTCTCACATGATTTTACTCCTGAATTGCATGATTTTGAACTAGCATTACACAGCCGCCAGGTGTTTGACAAAATGTCTGTTCATGGATTCTTGAGTTATTAATGATATATTATATTGCCTTTGAGTTAAGTAACGTTATGATGATGAAAGGAATGCACGTATGTGTTGATTTCATGAAAAGTATTTGTAGTGCTGCAAGTTGACAACACCTTATTGAGGGGGTGCTATGCCTCAACTAGTATGATAAAGGGGGGGGGTGCTATGCCTATCTATCAGTTAAGGGGCATATACCTTGATTACTATGATTGGGGCTGCTATGCCCATCTACTAGTTAAGGGGCATATACCTTGATCACTATGATGGGAGGTGTTATGCCCATCTACCATGTTAAGGGGTATATACCTTGACCACTTTGATGGGGGGTGCTATGCCCATCTACCAATTGAAGGGTAGATACCTCACTCGCCTTCCAAGGGGGTGGTAGGCCTTATATTCCAAGTACTAGTTTGTTTGGTATATGATGATGGTCTCTTCCTACACATGTATTATGTTCTATATAAGAGTGTTTTATTTCAAGCATTGATCATGCATACCATGTTGCTAATTTACTATCTCTTGCTTATGATTATGCATTTTGATTATGTTGCCTATCTCTTGTGACATTGTATTATACATACCTAGTACATTAAAACATACTAATGCATACTCTATGCATACATGGTGTTACCATGTAGGAATGCGAGCTCCTCACGATCATCCTCCCCATGGCTAGTTGGTCACCTTGAAGATAAGTTATTCGTGAGTCCTCAAAGTTGGGATGTTAGCTATGCTAGTCTTGCCTTTTTCTTAATTTTGAATTCTTTACACTATGAGGATGATCCCGGAAAGTGTCTTGGCCCCCGCTCAAATCTAAGTTTAGAGGTGTTGTTGGAATTAATGATGTAATTGTGCTTGAGCTTCGACTCTTTTATTATTTATACGATTAAAGACTTCCCTAAGTCCCTTTGTCCTCATTTCTACTCTCTTGTTGTTGTTTAATTGCTTCCGCGACCAAGGGTGTAACTGATACGCTAAGAGGCTTGTTTGGGAACCCTTTGGGTTCCCATTAGCCATGCCACGTCTAGGCCCTTGGCTAAGGTCGTGACAATAACCTTCATATATATGTGGGAATAGGACCATAACCAACATATAAGACCATGCAAACTATTACATGGAAACATGATGTTAACTCTACTTCAAGCTAAGAGGAGTCTACTTTCCCAAGGTAGACTAGATCCTCATCCTATAGGCTCTATCCTAGTATGGTAAGAACTATCATTTAACCCCACCTTTTAGGTTTTATCTGAGCATGATGAGTGTCCATTAAGCTATATGGATCCATTATTTCACCTTTAAGGCATAAAAACATGAACATCATTCCTATTGTAGCATAGAGTTATGAGACCATAGTATCTACCAAAGCCCTCTCGGTGTTAAGTCATATCCCACTGAATACATAAGTCATGCATATATGTAGCTATCAACATAGTTCATACTTCACTAAAATCATACTTTCATAATTAGTAAGTAGTCATCATAGCTTTCATAAAAATATCATGTCATAAGAATAATCCATCTACTTTACATTTAATGATGGTGTGGGTGACATTCCCACCTTAACATCATCATAAATATTTGGATTTTTATCACCCTCTTTATTGTAGCATCATCATAGCTTTCATAAAATTGTCACTTTTATAAAACATGCAACATACTTGAGATCAAATCATTAAATTCCATAACTTCATTATAGGAAACTAGAGCTAAGTATGGGCATGAATAATTTAGTCAAAATCATGCAATTGAATAGGATTTATAGAGAAAATATGCAATTAAAATCACATTGGTTCATTTACAAAGGAAGCCATATCAAGTCATTAGCCCTAATCATGCATACATTGAAATAACAAAATTTTGCTTGAAAATCATATACATCACAGAAATCATCATAATTCATGCATAATTAGTTATAATCATCATAGAGGCATAATAATCCACACATTAGGAATCATAGCTTAAAACACCATAGACAATCACCATGAATTCTTAATAAAAAAGAAGGTTTTGGATTAGGCTTCATGGGTGAATCTAATCCATGAATAAAACCCTACATACCACAAGTAGAATCCTTAAGAATTTCAAAAAGCAAATTCGGAAGTCCTTCGGTAAACCTTAAACCTTTAGATTCAATGGAACCTTTGACTTAGAGAGAGAAATATTAAGAACCTTGAAAAATATTTAAGGATTTTAAAGGCTTTGAATGAATTAGGAGTAGGATTTATAGAGGTTAGGTCTTTTAGGTCACTTAGGGTAACCAAAATGACGTAGTTTAGGGTTAGCCAAAAAAATGTAAAAAATACCCTTCATTAATAACTGTTGGAGTGATCGACAAAACCTTTTCTAGGGGACATGAATGAACATATGAACCGTACATCATTCCATCGAGCCTTGTTCCATAAAATTCATGTTTTTAGAATTGCATCTTCCAACCTATGAACATGCAAAATGACTCATAGTTACACTTATGGGTCGTAAGTCCTTTCGTAGATATAGTTCCAGACTTAGAAAATTAGGTTCCTCAGGGACTTTTCCTATGAGATATGTTAATAGTTCTTGGTTACTTATATGGCCCATCTGGTGACACGTAAGTCACCTTATAGAAATACTTCAATCTTCCATTTTTACTGGGCGCATTCAATGAACCTATATACAAACTGTGGTTACTTACTCGAGCCATAGATTGGCTCATAGAATCAAAGCATTAATGAAATTCTTGTATTTTTGTTTTCCAAGCCTAAAATTAGGAGGGGTATTACAGGTTGTACGTTGGTGTAAGGCCCTAGTGTCCATTGCTGAATGCCTCTTGAGCCTTCATAAGCCTAGAAGGTACACCCATTGTCATTCGTCACCCCATATCTGAGTCGTGACCATTGGATTGGGACCACGGGGAGTGTTACTAGGACTCGAAGTCCTAGACATGGCCACCAGTGCTTGACAGTAATGGGGAACGTCATCTAGAATATGAGGTATCCTAATAGTCTCATCAACAAGTATATCCAGATCTTGAACTCCAAAGTCATATCGTGCCCAGAGTGAATGTAGGCGGCGACATTCACAACATAAGTATCCAAGAATCTCAATCTAACCCACACAACTATAACTAATACCTTTCTCAGGTACAATAGATACCCTAGTATCAGATGAAAAGAACCAGTGCATAACAACTATCAGTAGTATATAAGAGTGTATATGTCATAGATCAAAGTAGAATCATGTCCAGCTAAGGCCAAGTATATCATAAACTCGGGAACCACATGGCCCAGAGTAAACATAGATAATCATAGGTATATCATAATTGTCTAGGACAACCAAACCCTATAGGGTCATATTTATACCAGAATCAGGCCATGATATGATGTATAATCAATCAACAGTCTCATGGTCAATATATCTTTGTAGCATCAAGCTATAAACACTCATACAGGTGTGAGTTTTTCAGAACACATGCCTATCCCAGGAGTTAGTCCATATTCGGCCTTTGCCAGGTCCCCTTCCCTATGTAAAGCAACTTATAAGGCAGTACCATTGTAACTTAAGCTAAGGCTAAAGTAGTTAGATAATTAGAAGAGCGTCACCTATCCAAAATCATATTGCAGCCCAGCTACTATCAAACATATGCCTAAGAAAATCATGTGTCAGCCCATTGATAATGCGCCTCTTTCTGAAAAGGGTGCCAATACTTAGAACCAACCTACCTAGCTAGGGTCTCATCACTGATAGCCCAAGAAACCCATAGGATATAACCTACACCTCACTAATTAGGTCACACTCCCCTATCTAACCTGCCAGTGAATCAGTAACAACGTATCTTGTTTCCCAGGTCATAAGACTCCGTTAGGAGTACAACTATTATTGTTCCCAAAACATTATATGTTTCGGTAGTCACTAACTAGTAGCATAATTACATGACAAATAACAACAATATACATACCTTGCAGGACAACATAAAATCATGTTAATCAGGCAAATCTACCTTAATATAGGAAGCCACAAGTATTCAAAATAGATATAAATAGCCAACCCCACATACAATTAAGCATCAAGCTCAGTATATATACTTGTCATATGTCTTCAGCCAAAACCATCCCTGTAACGACCCCAAAAAAAGTGCCCAAAAATGTGCCTCGGAAGTGCCTGGAATCGTAATCTCTATACATCTAAAAATTCATGCGTTATTTCAAGATTCGACTTCATATTCTTGTTCAGGGGCAAAAATGAGTGGAGAATGGGTCTAACCCAAATTATAGAGCAACCGTAGCAAAACCCAAAATTTTAAAGTGTCAAATTACAGTGTGTAGTGCGCGTTCCTGGCGCGACACGCCTCTGTGTTATTTTTGTCCATTTTTTGTTGCCCGATCCAAGACCTTTGGGTATTGGGCTTAAGCCTTCCCACACGTGAAAATACCTATACTTGACCATATTTTACCTTCTTATCATACAAGACATTCTCCAATACTCAATCAAATACTTAGGCTTATATTTCTCTCAAAGTTCAAGAGCAAGAACCCACTCCGGATCTTAAGGAATTCAATGAAGCTTCAAGTCTCCATCCCCAATCTTCATTAAGTTAATCTCCAAAGCTAAGGTATGTGGATTTTTTTTATGGGTTCCTTTCATCCATGATGCCCAAGCTTCCTTTTCTTAAAAATTGCATGATTTAAAGTTGATTTATTCATGGGTCTTTTTTATTATGAAATTAACTGCACACTATTCTGAGATTTATGAATTTGTGATTGTTTTACAATGTTTTGTGCTATTAATCTTTGATCTATCTTGAGATTTTATGAAGGGTTTTGATGTATATTCTTTGAGGGTGTTACCAAGTATCTACTAATGGTTTTACATTGAATTTTCTAGCATGATAACATTCTTGAATTATATGGTTTTACACTAGCATTATACACCCGCCAAGTGTTTGATAAAATGCCTTTTTAAGGATTCTTTAAGTTTTGATGATCTATTAGTTGAGTTATGATTCAAGTGACTCTATGATGACTATGAGATTTCTAAAGATATGTTTAAATCATGGAAATGTTGATGATGTTGTAGGGCCAGATTAAGCACCTTTCTTAACATTATACCTCTTGTAAGCCTTTGATGTTGGTGTTAATGAAAGGGTAAAGTTAATGATGACCCATTCTTATGATTGAAGTTAGGCTTACCATTTGAGGTCAATATTGTTGAGAGCTACTCGGGTCCTGTCTCTATGTTTATTGCAAGTTATTGAAGTGTGATTATCTTATAGATTAAATGGGATTAGACTTAGCACAAGTGGACTAGAGGCGAGTTACCAAGTACTAGAACTACGTGCCACTATAGGTGAATGGATTAGAGGTGAGTCCCCAAATCCCTAAGAGGTGAGCACCCTAAATATGAGGGCTTGAGGCAAGTACTTGAGTCCAAGAACTAGAGGCGAGTACATGCATAAGGCTTAGTGGAACCACTTAGGCATTAGGAGGCCCACCTTGGCAAGTAACTTCCCCCTTTTCTCCAATATATGATTGACATTGAGGTTCCGAGTTGAAGATCACTTGGTCTTATTTTATGTCGGTTGAGGTTTCTTCCCATACTATGTATTATGAACTATACAAGTTAATTTGGATTGTAAGCATGGTTTTACTTCATACATCATTCATACATGTCATATTGTTAGTATGTTATTCATTGCTTATGATAATGCATTTTTCTTATGATGCCTATCTCCTGCTGCATTGCATCACATATACTTAGTACATTCAAATGTACTAATGCGTACTCTATGCCTACATGATGTCAACATGTAGGAACAGGCGCATCACTTGATCATTCTCCTCGTCCACATGGCTAGTATGATTGTCTCTCAAGCTTGTTGGTGAGTCCTCCATTCCAGAGACGTTGCTTATGATCTCTTACTATGTACTAAAGCTCTGTTTCCTTTACTTATGTATTGACCATGAGGGTGAGCCCTATTGTTTCTCATGGCCCCCACTCTTATCAATGTAGTAGAGGTGTTATTAGACATGTTATGTATCTATGTTGTGAGCCTTGACTCTCTTGTTCCATGATGTTGTATATGGAAGTTTACCCTTAGTTGCAATTCCCTTGTTTATACTTTTCTCTAATTGTCATTTTAATTTTTTTTGCGACTAAGGATGTATATTGATATGCTGAGGCTTGTTTGGGATTCCTTCGGGTTCACCATTCACCGGTCACATCTAGGCCCTAGGCGTGGGTCGTGAAAAAGAAGGTATCAGAGCACTAGGTTGTAAAATCCTCAGAGTCCAACACACTGTATTGATTAGAGTCTTATTCATGGTTGTGTTGTGTACTACAACTATGAATAGGTGGCTACGAGACATTTTAGGAAATGTTTCCATTCTTCATGTTCTAAGACATGCTATAAAGTTGAAGTAAGTTTTTCGCCCCTAACGATTGTTCTTTGCTATGCCCGATCATGCCTAATGCAAGAGAAAGAAGAGCCCGCTCTCTTGAAGAACAACCGACTCAAGGAGAATTATGCAATGCACTTACTATGTTAGCTCAAGTTGTGGCTAATTAGCCAACCAAGGGCCCAAGTCCCTCTTGCTGCTACTCCGGTATCTCAAGTGAGGGGCTTTATGAGGATGAATCCGTCGAAATTCTATGGATCTAGGGTAGATGAGGACCCTCAAGAGTTCATCGATAAGGTCTACAAGGTATTGGCTTTCATGGGAGTTAGATTGGAGGAAAGGGCAGAGTTTGCAGCTTACCAACTCAAAGGGGTAGCACAAATATGGTTAATCAATGGAAAAAAGAGAAGGGGGTTGACAATATGGTTCTATGGGAGGAGTTCAAGGCGGCTTTTCTTGATCGGTTCTTCCCTCTTGAGCTTAGGGAAGCTAAAATTATTGGAGTTCATGATCTTGAAACAAGGATCTTTGAGTGTGAGGGTGTATGCCCTCAAGTTCAATCAACTTTCAAAATATGCCCCCCCAATTGGTGGCTGATACAAGGTTTAGGATGAGTAAATTCATGATGGGAGTATCCAACTTTGTGAGTGAGGAGTGCCAGATCGCTATGTTGGTTAGTGAGATGGATTTTCCCGCCTCATGATATATGCCGAATAACTTGAGGGGGACAAGCTTAGAAAGAGGAGAAGTGAGGGGTCCAAGATGGCTCAATTTGATAGTAGCTTCCAAGCTCAAGAGTATGATGATGCTCCAAACAAGAGGGTTTCCAAGGATGGGGTGGCCAACCCCATGTATCAAGGTGAAGGTGTTGGTGGACGAGATCCTCTTACATGCGACAAGTGTAGAACGTACCACCCGAGAGATTGCTTAGCCGGTTCTGGTGCATGTTTTGGATGTAGTGGAATGGATGATAAGACGAGACATTATCCATAGGTCCCTAAAAATCATAAGAATGGTCGTTGATATTCTCAGCCATACCCCTCTAGGGGTCACTAGACTTGGCTTGGTGTTTCACGGGTAAGTTGAAGGTTTTGATTTTGATGAATCCGGGTTTGCATTAGTCCATTGTGGTTGCTTATGGGCCTCCTGTGTGCACCAATTTGTTATGTGAACGTTTGGTGTTTACCTCTTGTTGAGTATATTGTTGCTAAGAATGTTCATAGGTGTTGTTCCGTGTTCATCTTGCCTTAGGTCTTGCCTTATGACTTGTTGGAGTTGATGTGGTAGAATTGATGTCATGCTTGGGGTGGATTAGTTGCATGCATACTATGTCCCCATAGAGAGTAGAACCCGTAGAGTTAGAATCTGAATGCCTATGAACCCATCCTTGAGTGAGAGGTTCTCAAGTGGTAGTAAAGGAGGTAGGTCCATTCTTGTCTTAAGGTCCAATGATCTCTAAGGGTTGCCCCATGTTCTTATTGCATAGGGACTTGTCTTGTGATCTTTGTTGGACTTAGGTTGTTGGATTGGAGGGTTTGAGGTGGTTTGGCTACTTGTATATCGTGTTTCCAAGGAGTGTAGATCCGTAAGGTTGTAACATGATGGTTAAGGATCGTGATTTATGTGGTCAACTACAATAGGTTAGTCACTTCTCTAAGCTTGATCTTTGTTTCGGGTTTTTTCTCTAAGTGAGGATAAGGGTAGGTGATATTCCTAAGTGTCTTTCCAGACTAGGGGTGAACATTAGAGTATTGTTGGAGTTGTTTGGTTGACTTATGGACCGACTATGTTTATGGGTTTCTTGAATAGGGTTATGTTTATGGGTTTCTTGAATAGGGTCCTAGAACCCTACCTTGGCTTGTTGGAGGTGGCTTGTATTGGTGAAGCATTGATTTATTTAGAGCTTGTTAATCATTTAGGGGTAGTGTTCTAAGTCTTGGAGATGAGACATTGTTTGCTATATATGATAGGTGTGAATGAATGATAACAAGAAGGTGGTTGGATTAGCTTAAGGATCATGACAGGAGTGTGCATCTTTTTCACCGGTAAGGATAATGTTTTGGTTGGTGCTCTAAGTAGCCTAACGTGTGTTGATTATGGTGGTAAGAAGTGACTTGAGGGGTCCATCGTTTGGCTAGATTGGGGGATTAAGTTGGAAGAAGTTAAGCATGGTGGTGTAATATTCTTGATGGTTCTAAATCATCTTTGGTTGGAGAGGTCTAGATTAAGCAAGGACTTGATTCCGTCTTATTAGGGTTGGAAGTTTTGGGTGAAGAGATGGTAAAGTGGAGGTTGTCTCTCAAGGGGGAGATGGTGGTACCAAGTAGACTAGGTGGGTTTAAGGTTGACAATTGGGTTTACGATTGTGAGTGCTTCTAGGATGTAGAGATGGGTTGGTAAGGTTGCTTAAGGATTGTTATTACCTAGGGATATGGTAATGGTTTGTCTGGTTTTCATGCTTTTGGGTTGAGGGGATGTGTTGGTGATCTAGTGTCATAGAACTCTTTGAGGTTGTGGGTGTTGTAGGGGATAAGTTGGCATAGGAGAAGGTTCTGGTGGAGGTAATGGATGGAAGGAATGAAGAAGTTGATTGATGAGAACGTAGTGTTCGCCAAGGCCCATTGGAAGAATGGCCAAGTAGATAGTGCCTCCCGGGGAGCTGGAGCAGGCATGGAAAAGTGATATCCATACCTCTTTCATTCTATTCAAGTGTATGGTATCATGTCAAACTCTTTTTGTGAGTTTAGTCTCATGTTCTAGCCCCTAGGTCATTTGCATGCATTCATGTTTACGTTGAAAAGGTTCATGGTAATTTTACACTTATGTTGAGATTTTTAAAATGGTGTTTTAATTGTGTTGTTGCATTCTTGTTGGGACTGGTCTCTTTATTCTCTTGTACGTTTCTTTGACATTTGGGGATGAATGTTCCCAAGGGGGAGATATTGTAACGACCCAAAAAGAAGTGCCCGAAAATGTGTCTCAAAAGTGTCTAGAATCATAATTTTCATATATCTAAAAATTCGTGCGTTATTTCAAAATTTTGACTTTGTATTCTTGTTTAGGGGGCAAACTTGAGTGGGAAATGGGACTAATCCGAATTCTATAGAAACCGTAGCAAAATCTAAAATTTTAAAGTGTTAAATTCTAACACGCCTCTGTGTTCTTTTTGTACAATTTGGTTGCCCTGTCCAAGGCCTTTGGGTCTTGGGCCTAAGCCTTCCCACACGTGAAAATACCTATAGTTAGCCATGTTTTGCCTCCATATCATACAAGACATTCCCCTATACTCACTCAAACACTTAGGTTTATATTTCTCTCAATTTCAAGTGCCAAAACCCTCTCCGGATCTTAAGGAATTCAACCAAGCTTCAAGTCTCCATCTCCAATCTTCACTAAGTTCATCTCCAAAGCTAAGATATATGGCTTTCTTTATTGGTTCTATTCACACATGATGCCCAAGCTTCCTTTTCTTACAAATTGTATGATTTAAAGTTCATTTATTCATGGGTCTAGTTTATTATGAAATTCACTGCACACTATTTTGGGATTTATGAAATTGTGACTTTTTACTATGTTTTGGGCTACGAATCCTTGATCAATCTTGAGATTTGATGAAGGGTTTTGATGTATATTTCTTAAGGGTGTTAATAAGTATCTATTAATGGTTTTACATTAGATTTCTAGCATGATAACACTCTTGAATTGCATAGTTTTACACTAACATTACACACCTGCCAAGTGTTTGATAAAATGCCTTTCAAGGATTCTTTAAGTTTTGATTATCTATTGGTTGAGTTATGATTCAAGTGACTCTATGATGATTATGAGCTTTCTAAAGAAGTGTTTAAATCATGGAAATGTTAATGATGTTGTAGGTCCAGAAATTCTGTAGTTAAACTATCAACCAACACCTTGCAACTCCCCCAAGACATTCACATTAAAACCCCTCATGAAATCCAACACTAGACCAAGATTTAGAGCTCAAGACATGCTAAAATAACCACACTTTAATGAACTAAAATCACTGTGCAGTAAATTTCGCAATGTACAAGATCTACATATAAAATCAACTTTAAATCATGCAATATTAGTAAAAAGGAGGCTTATGCACCATGGGTGGAAGGATCCAATGGTTCAACACCATATACCTTAGCTTTGGAGAAATTTTTCGTGAAGGTTGACAATGGAGACTTGAAGTTTTAAGAGAATCCTTAAATCCGGATAAGAGTTTGGAGTCTTGGAATTTGGAGTGAAAGTATGGCTAAGTGTTTTGGGGAGTATTCAAAAATGTTTAGGATGATAAAAAGGTAAAATTTGACTAAGTATAGATAAAAACACATTTGGGAAACTTGGGCCCAACACTTAGAATATTTTGGGCCGCACAAGAAAAACTGTGAGGCTAAGCTCATATACGCATCGTGGACAGGATAGAGTGAGGCTTTTGTACTAAAGCGCACCCAAGGCGCATAGTGGAAGCATAGCCAACAACTCACTAAAATCGTCCCTTAGAAATTTATAATTGCTATTCTTTCGCTCTTAAATCAAGGTTAGACCTTTTTTCACCTAATTTTTACCCCCTGATCACAAATATAAAGTCGTATATTTTGGAATAACGAACGAATTTTTAGATATATGGAGATAGAAATTTTGGGCATTCCGAGGTACGTTTTTAGACACTTTTTGGGATCGTTTCAATAAGGGCTGAAACATAAGACTTTAAATCACATAACTCATCTAAATCTAAGGATTTCATTCAAGCTTCAAGCCTCCATTTCAAATCTTCTTCAAGAAACTCTCCAAAGCTAAGGTATGTGGGTTTCAACCATTGGGTCCTTTCATCCATGGTGCCCAATCCTTTTTTTACTAAATTTGCATGATTTAAGGTTGATTTTATAAATGGGTTTACTAGTACGAACATGTCTATGAACTATGCCAAAGCTATGTAAAGTTGTGATTATTTTGCTATATTTTACGATATAAACCTCAGATCTATTGTAAGATTTGATGAGGACTTTTGGTGCATATTGATTTAGGGTGTTGCAAGGTGTTGATTGTTTGTTTTACAATTGATTATCTTGCATTATTTCATCTCTAAATTGCATAGTCTTGTACCCCCATTACACACCCGGCAAGTATTTGATAAAATGTTCGGATATGGCTTTTTAAGGAGTTGAAGGTCCAAAGCATGAGATATGATATGATTGACTATATGACGATGAAATGAGCTTGTATATAATATATTCTAAATAAAGTGTTGCATTAGACCATATCCGATCCGGGGGAATAAGAGCACGAGTAACTATGTTGGGGGTTTGTACTCATCAACCATATGAAAGGTTTGTACTTCGCCACTGTGTTGATAACGTGTGATTATCATCGACCATATGAGGGGTTTATACCACACAACTACCAAGGGGTTTGTACCTTGAAAATCTAGCTTGATCTCTTCTACACATATGATATCCTATATGAGTATGAGTGCTTAAGCATCTTTTACTTAAGCATTGATCATACATGCCATATTGTTATATTATGCCTATTGCCTATTGTTATGAATTTTGATTATGATGGCTATCTCTTGTTGCATTTCATCCTACATACTTAGTACATTCAAATGTATTAATGCATACTCTTGCCTACATGATATCACCATGTAGGGATGGAAGCCCAAGTTGATCATCCTCCTCCACATGGCTAGTTTGGTACTACTCAAGCTAGTTGGTGAGTCGTCCACTTTGGGGACCATAGTCTATGTTACTCTTATTATGTATGGAGATATTCTTCTTATGATCTATTTTGGCTATGAGGGTGCACCCGGTTGCTTGTCTTGGTCCTCGCTAAGTTCTATGTAGTAGAGATATTGTTGGACAAGATATGTATCTACGTGATGAGTCTTGACTCTTTTGTCTCTTGATTATGATGTTATGCAAGCTTTCCCATAGTCCCTTGCCTTGTTTTCCAAACTTTTGCATGTTACTCAAGTATTAATCTCTCTCCCGTTGTCCCAATTCCCCTTTGCTTATGTTTCTTGTGTTGTTTTACAGTGCTTCTGCACCAAGGATGCGTAATGATATACTAAGAGTCTTATTTGGGGTTCCTTCTGGTTCCCCATTCACCGGTCACGTCTAGGCCCTAGGCTTAGGTCGGGACAGTCTAGTTAAGCCATAGGCCCGAGAGTGAGGCTACGTGAGAGATAGAATTAGATATGCGTGCTTGATACCCTTAGTTGTTTGAACCTTTGGGTATGTCCCTTATCTAAGGTTCGAGAACAACATTATGTTTAGTAGTGGATGATGTGATGACCTTCAAGGTCATTACTGGTACTTTGACCAAATTACCATTTTACCCTTCCCGAAAGTCACCTTGAATAATTTTTGGTTGATTCAAAAATCTGAATTTGTAAATCTTAAAAAAAGATGGAGTTTTGCAAAAGAAAGAATTTAAAGTGCTTAATGTGGAAATTTTGAGTTTTGAGGTCGTTTTGAGTTTCGAGTGTCAAAATTTGATTCTATCGATTCCATCAGTTTTAGAATGCTGAATATGGCCTAGGAGGACTTGCAGAATTGAATTGAGAGTTAAAATAGAGATTTTAGGCCCAACGATGCATTTCTAGTTCATTTTGGATCATAGGTTTGACTTTGGTCAATATTCATAGTTCGAGAGCTCGTATCGAAATTCTATCAATTTCAGCGGTTAAGGATAATGATACTAATGCTAGAAATAACTGTTATGCAATTTTTACAGCTTTCGTGTATATTTTGAATTTTTAAGTCTGAACCTAGTTTAAATGCTCTTTTTTTGTTCGGGACCAAGGAGGTTTCAGATTGGAATTTCGACGATTTCATTAAGTCCAAAACGTCATTTCTGGTAGAGTTCCATGTTTATTTGGTGTTCATGGTCTTTTGAATGAATCCTAAGTGTCCTTTTCATGTTTTGTTCTATGCTATGTGTGTTGGTGTGAACTGGTTTTTGGTGCATCAGGGTTTATTCTCCATGTTCGTGCCTATACATTCGTGTTCGTGGAGGTCAAATCATTTAGACCTCCCCATTCTGAGGAAAGAGGCAGCAATCGCGGAGTGCAAGAGAGCCCAAGCCCCTAAGCCTCTATGTTCATGGAAGCTTCTCTACATTCGTGGAGTGCAGTGGCCCATTAGCCTCTGCATTCGGGGATAGTTATCTCTGTTTGCGGAGTGTCAATTAGCCCTAAACTAGTGGACTTTTTAAAAGACATGATTTAAACTCTTTTCACCATTGTTGACATTCCAAGTGTCGTTCTATGGGAGGATTTTCAAGGTTTTTGAAGACAAATTGATTGAGTAACTATTTTCTAACCTATTTCACTTATTTCCATTGATTAATATGTGTTTTTAACTTATAATTTTGGATTTTTAATGGTGGAAACTGGGGATTTCTCAAATACTGATTTCTAATCTTTAATTGATGATTTCTTCCTTATCTTCACTCCGTTTTTCGAAATAGTTTTCATCATGAAACTCCATGTTACTTGGGGAATGTTTTGATGTATTAGTTTTGGTATTTTGGCTGCATTTTCTAATATGGAGTTTTTGACCATTTTACCATTTTTGCCCGAATTATTTGATTTTAGTGTCATTAGATTCGTTATGTGATTATGATGTTATGTTTTAATAGATTGTGGTGTTTTGGATACCATAGAAAGGGTAAAGTGGTGGATTTGACTTGATACGAGATTTCATTTGAGGCAAGTGGACTTCTAACATTTTGTTAAGTATGAATGAATCTTGTATGCTCCTATATGTGTAGAGTTTAGTATTTTGGGGTAGAATTGTATCATTATAGGCTTTGATAATGAGATTACGATTTGAATAACTATTCACACAATAATATATCGACTGTAATTAATTGTGAATCTATAACCTATGTGATCTTGTGAATCATTTGATATTGAAAACGGGATGGTACTTATATTGTGATATGATTGATGACATTGAGATACCATACCGATGATATTGAGCTATTGATAATATTGAGATTATTATGATGTTGACACTATGATATAGTTATGATCATGTATATTGCATCTATTATTATTTGTGCATTGACACTTGTGATGTCTAGGATCGAGAGATGAGTAAATTCACATGTGGGTTGGTGGAAAGGTCTCTACCAGTCAACCAGAGGTAATATACTGGCAGTCTGAGGTTATTTCTGAATGAGTCTAAGGTCACTATCGGATGGGTAAGCATTAACCGAGGTCATTTCTAGTAATATTCATGGATACATGGTCTATGTGAGACCCCCATGGGTTCCGACTGAGGCAGTCATTTGGTCAGCGGATATGTGTTGTAGGATAGACACACATTACGTTATTTGACATTGCATCGCATTATTCATATTTCATGGCATCCATTCCATCTCATATCATATCTGATTGATATTAGTTGTGCACTACTTATGAGATTGTATACTATTATATCCTTGATATTAAGTGTTGAATCTACTTATATACTTTTGTAATGAGATATTATGCCAGGTAATGAGTATCATCGTACCTATTATGAAATGTATATTATATTGTGCTGGAACTCTTCTGAGTGCAGGGTTGTAGTTCAACAGATTGTGGTTCGGATATATGGAGTTACTTGTGTTCTTCATTGCATTACCTTCGATTAGTTCCATTTCGTTGAGTACCCCGTTGTTTGGTGCTCACCCCTTGCTATATTTTTGTAGGTTGTGAGCCTAGTCCTTCCTGCTTGACTTTTTTTTGTTCGATCGAGCTTCTAGATTACTTGTGAGATAGCTGCTTATGTAACCAGTAGGCCTTTGAGGATCCCACTTTATGTTTTTTTCTATTTGAGGACTAGAAGTTTGAGACTTGATTTTGTTTGAGTATTTTATATTTAGAGGCTTGTACATGTAGTACCAGTTCTTGGGATGGCTATATTTTGATTTCTTCTGCTTATCTGTATTAGTAGACTATTTATCTTCCACTTTTATTCTTAATGTTAACTGGTTTGGGCTGACTCGCCTCGGTTGGTTAGGTGAGTGCTGTCACAACCGAATTTCGAGTCATGGCATTTATAAAGGAACCCAAATCAAATCATTAAGCCCTAATCATATATACTTTAAAATCATGTACTTTTGCTTGAAAATCATATACATCACGAATGTTATCATAATCTATGCATAATTAGTCATAATCATCATATAGGAATCATAATCCATGCATTAGGAATCATAACTTAAAAGATCTTAGAAAATCACCAGGAAATTTTGATAAAAAAGGGTGTTAGGTTGGGCTTCATACATGAATCTATTCCCTGAATGAAGCCTTACACACCTCAAGTAGAATCCTTAAGAAACTGAAGAAGAAAATTTATAAATTGATGTAGCCCAAGATACACCTCCTTTGGGAGGCTAAAGCAGTTGTTGTCAAGAAATAGAACCTAACTAAGGTTAAGGTCGGACCCAAAGGATTACAGTAGACTTAGAAGAATTATTTTTATAGGGAATAGACCTATGTCAAAGGGTCCCCACTCCTTTGGACAGTCAGGTGTTGAGCCGAACACCTCCAAGTCTTATTATACATAGCAAAATAAAGAGATATGAGGAGGGGGCATAAACCTAACCTCTAACCTATGATGGTTCACGAAATGGCCAATCTACTAAGGTCGGCCAATTCATCCCCAATTCTAAACTGAACAAACTTAGAGCATATCCTAAAGAGAGGCTCCTCTCTATACAATATAGCTAAGAAAGTGAGTAAATAAGGGAGACTTTCCCCTATAAGATAAGAAAAGGAAAAATCAAATAAAACACCTAAAATCACAAAGACACAACCAAACATGATCATAAGAAAAGCAACAAAATACTAGAGAAATCTAGGCTAACCAAGAACAAACATACAAGCTAAGGTGGTTCTCTAATCTTCTTGAGCTTCTTCCTCCTGAAAGAGACTATATTCATCTTGTCAAGATGAAAGTAAGTTTCAGCCTCCTTTGGAATATACTGGAACTCAAGATATGTTTGAGGAGCAGTGAGTGAGTGACTGATTTTGCTAAAGAATCAGCAACAAAGTTTGCTTCCCTGTAAATATGCCTACACCTGAACTTAGTGAGCTGGGATATATAAGCATGCATCCTGGATTGTGTGTGAGAAATCTGCCATGGAGGTATAATCTACCGAGTAACCCATTTATAAAGTAACTCAGAGTCAATCTCCAAGACAACTCTGTTGTACCCCAAATGAATACGCCAAGCAACACCAAAGAGATCAGCTTCCTTTTCTGCTTGATTATTAGATCCTCGACCCAAAGGAACAACATAAGTAAATAGATACTCTCCATTATCATTCCTGATTATGGCTCCTACCTCCTATAGAACCTGGGTTATGCAAAGAAATCCCATCTGAATTCAACTTCACCTACAGTCTAAGAGGTTTACACCACTTCACAGGAACAACTTTAATATAAGAATACATCTTTCAGATAATAAAACCAACTCTTTCTAGCTTCTAGGCCACTGAATGATAGGGAAAACTGATTTAAGGAGAATATTAACATCTTTAATCACCAAGTACTTGACCCTAGATATGTTAGGTTGCTTGCCCCCATATCTGCACCCACACATGTTTTTACATAAAAATAGGAATAATATGTAGAAGCAGCTTGTGAGCTTCATTCTTGTACCCCATACTCCACCATTTTATAATGTATCAAGAAAGAGGTCGTACTGAGTAGTCCATACCACATAATGCAGCAAAGAACTTCCATACATTATAGGAAAAATTCTTGTCACAAAGATATGCTCAATAGTGTCCATTCTTAGGTTGTAACAACAATAGCATTCATGAGGATCTTGTCCAAAGATAATAAGCTTTTCATTAGTAGGTAATTTCTTTCTAAGCGCCCTCCATAACAGAAAAAAGCACTAGAAAGAAATACTTCTGTGCCAAGTATAATTATTCAGCTTAGTTTGATTCCTTTGTTCTCTAATGATGTTCCAAGCAGAAGAAAGGGAGAAATTGCCATCAAAATTCAGCTTTCACACAGGTTTATCAAATACCCTATGTTGTATCTACAATTTGAGTAGCTAAAATAGCAGGAACAAACTGAGGAGATACAGGAATAGAGATCAACTCAACATCCTGTTCTGCATTATGAGTAAATTGAGCCACTGTGGAGTTGTTAAACCTATTGCTAACAGTGCTGAAATTAGCCAAAGGTCCAACTCCTAACCACTCATCTCACTAGAAGCAACAGGACCATGAATTGAGCTTCCACTGAATGAAAGGTTCCACTTTGTGCTTGTTCTTCATAGGTGCTTCCACACAAGGGATTCACTAGTATCCTATTTTTTACAAATAATATTAGCTCTTTGACAATATTTTTCTCTCAAGAATGCCCCGGTGTTCTTTGTTGTGAAAATCTACCAATGTTTATATTGGAAGGACTTACAGACATCAACAACCATTTTCACACCTATGCCTTCTTCATCATAAGGAAAGCTTAGGTTCTTCTTGGAGGACCAATTATATTTCTGATTCCCCTTAAACCACCCCCAAAATAAGTCAAGCATAAGAAACTGAATTTGCTTTATTACGTAAAAGGAGAAGAAATAGCACATAATAGATGGATTGGAAGGGATTGCAAGACATACTTGACCAAAGTGGCTTTACCCCCAAAGCATAGAATCTTAGACTACTTACCTGCAATTCTAGCAATCACTTTAGATACCAAATTAGAAAAATACATTGCCCTTTTGCCTCCCAATGTAGATGGGGAAAGCTAAGTAAGTGAAAGGGTCCTTTTTTTGAATAAAACCAGTCACCCTTTTCACTCTGTCCCCAGTAGTTTTGAAAGCATTAGAAGCAATAATGAAATAACTCTTGTTTTTATTGATCAGCTGACCAGACACACATTAATAGGTAGAAAACACCTTCATAATTATCTCAAGAGACCTGCTCCTTCCAGAAGTAAAAATGATAACGTCATTAATAAAATTTAGATGGTTTATTTGGGGTCCTCTCTTTTGCATGAATAAACCATGAAAGTAAGGATTCTGATGCAACCTATTCAACAGCCTAGAAAGGACCTCAGCACCAATGGTAAAAAGAGCTGGAGATAAGGGGTTACCCTGCTTTAATCCCCTAGTGGAGTGAAAGAAACCATATCGGGTGCTATTAATAATAATGGAATACCAATTGTTGGACATACTCCTACAAACCATGTTAATAAACACCTCACCAAACCCCATTCTCCTCATGACCAAGCAAATGTAAGACCATGAAACTCTGTCATAGGCTTTAGCCATGTCAAGCTTAATAACAACATTACTCCCTATGATAGGTTTCTTGATACGATGAATAATCTCATAATGTTCTCTGAAATGCTTTTACCTTTGACAAATCTTGATTGATTTAAAGAAATCAAATCAAGAAGAGTAGGGGCCAATCTAGGACATAACAGTTTAGAGATCACTTTATTGACAAAGTTACTCAAACAGATGGGCCTGAGTTCAGAAAAATTACTCGGATTACTTATCTTAGGCAGTAGGACCAGGCATACATGAGTGAAGTACTTAGGAAAAGTCTGGCCACAAAAGAAATCTTGAACCACAACTAATAGGTCCTGGTTGATGATACTCCAACAGGCTTGAAAAAAATCTACCATTCATACCATCAAGCCAAGAGGATGAGTGTGGACTAAGATAGAAAATAGCTTGTTTCACTTCTTCAAGATCAGGCATTCTCTGTAATAGATCATTCTGTCCTTGTGTAACCATATTAGGAATACAAGTGAGAACATCTTCACTGATATAACTGTCATCACTAGTGAAAATGCGTTGGAAAAGTCTATATGCTGCATTTGTAGTCCTGTCATCCCCATGGATCCAATCCTCATTTTATCTTGCATCTGGTGAATAAACAATTTTCTTCTTCTCCCTCTTAAAAGAGCATGGAAATATTTGGTATTAGCATCCCCCTTGTTGAACCAATGTAATTGAGATTTTTGCTTCAAAATAGACTCCTCCATCTTTGAAAATTTAATGTACTCAACATTCAGTTTGTGCAGATTAACTCTATTATCATCAGATCTATTGCATACGAACTTGTTGACTGTTGGATGGAAGGCTATTGCCTCACGTCCTTAATGACTGATTTGTTACTGTTATGAGAATGGCTTAAGGCTGTTTGTATGTATAAATATTGTGAGAACAGTTTGGTTAAAGTTGGAATGGGTTTGGAATTGTAGACATCAAAATGGTGCAAAGGGGCGTAACGTTATGTTGTCCATTTGTAGGTTGTGTAGAATTATTATGTGTTATGCTTTGTGGACTTTTATAAGATTGTTATGGCACTAAAAGAGGCTGCACATGATGTATACATGCAAATGTGTATTAGAAAATATGATTAGGGACGAGAAGGTTGAAAGAATATGCTCGGGTTTATAAATACCCGCTTGTTGCCCGTGTGTTATTTTTGTATGTGATTGGGTTGCCAATGTGTATCTAGTTTCTATTAATACTAGTTTTATCACCTACTATATTGTAGATAAATATTTGTAGGAATTGAAGGTTATCTCGAGATAATAACGAGGTCATACAACGAGGTATGTTTGGTTTCTCTGGTCAAAAGTTTACTTGGTGCAATAATAGGGGCCCTTTATTCAGAATTTGGAAGAGACTTGATAGGGCCATGGTGAATGATTGGTGGTTGGAGATCATTCCCCTTACTATAATCACTCATTTATCATCAGTTGATTCTGATCATTGTCCTTTGTTGATGGAATTGTCTACAAGAGCATATCATGGAGTTAGGTATTTCAAGTTCCTGAATTTTTGGGCTAATCAACCTGAGTTTCTGTATGTTGTTCAAAGATGCTAGGAGAAGCCTATCATAGGTAATGCTATGTGGATTTTTCATCAAAACTCCAAAGACTTACCAACACTCTTAGTAGGTAGTCTAGAAGTTTCTTTAGTGATATGCGTGCCAAAGTAAAAGAACATGAAGAAACTTCTAGACTACCTACTTTCATTAGTTTTTCTTCACAACCTACAGCATTCATGTTCTTTTACTTTGGCATGCATATCACTAAAGAAACTTCTAAACTACCTACTAAGAGTGTTGGTAAGTCTTTGGAGTTTTTGATGAAAAATTCACATAGCATTACCTATGATAGGCTTCTCCTAGCATCTTTGAACAACATACAGAAACTCAGGTTGATTAGCACAAAAATTCAGGAACTTGAAATAGCTAACTCCATGATCTGCTCTTGTAGACATTTCCATCAATAAAGGACAGTGATCAAAATCAACTGATGATAAATGAGTGATTATAGTAAGGGGAATGATCTCCAACCACCTATCATTCACCATGGCCCTATCAAGCCTCTTCCAAATTCTAAATAAAGGGCCCCTATTATTGACCAAGTAAACTTTTGACCAGAGAAACCAAACATACCTCGTTGTTTGACCTCGTTACTACCTCGAGATAACCTTCCATTCATACAAATATTTACATAGTAGGTAATAAAACTAGTATTAATAACCAGTAGATACACCTTGGCAGCCCAATCACATAAAGAATAACACACGGGCAGCAAGCGGGTATTTATAAACCCGAGCGTATTCTTTCAATCTTCCTATCCCTAATCATATTTTCTAATACATATTCACATGTACACATATGTGCAACCTCTTTTAGTGTCATAACAATCTTACAACAGCCCACAAAGCACAACACATAAAAATTCTACACAGCCTATAAATGGACAGCATAATGTTATGCCCCTTTGCCCCATTTTAACGTCTACAATTTCAAACCCCGTTCCAACTTTAACCAAACTGTTCCTACAATAATTATACACATAAACAGCCTTAAACTAGTCTCAGAACAGTAACAAATTAGTCATTAAGAATGTGAGGCAATAGCCTTCCATTCAACAGCCGACAAGTTCGTATTAAGAATACAGTTGCGATATCCCATAAGAACTCACTTTTGCGGACTGTAAAAGTGGTGAAGAAGCCTGGTTATAATACTATAAAACCAACCTTTATTAAATATATAAGTATTACTTCATAATACAGCCAACCAAGAAGAGAAAATCCTCTTAATTAACAAAAAGGTGTACAACAATCCTTAGAATACAACCTGTCCAGAATTTCCAGCACAACCTACTAGACTATACTTCTTGTTTTTCATGAAGAAACCATACTAAATACACAACTATGATTATTTATCTTTGCCTTTAAGATTTAGGTTCCCTTCAAGAACCCTAGAGGGTTGTGTTAGCTGCTTTGTAAAGTGAAGTAATGAGAGAAAGAAAAGTCTTTAGGAAATTGAAAATTTTCACCAAAGTGAAAATGACTTAAGGGGCCATTTTGAGCCCTTTATAAAGGGTCTCTTGGCCGAATTACTCTTGGACTTTGACCACATTTTACCATATATTACTAGGATGGTTATGCAGTAGTGTAGCCCTCACACTTGGGCCTAAATGGGTCTCAAAGTTGATAGGCCTTGGCTGCCATTTTCCAAATTCCTCTTCACTTAGTTTGGGCCCAATAGCCAAGTGGGTTGCGGTGTACTTGGGTCCTTTTATTATTCATATTGGGCTGAATATAAAGTCCATTTATCATGCCTAAACAAGGGCTAAAGTTAGACCCTTAACACGGACTTATTCATAATCGGACTTGGACAAATTCGACGTCGGGCCTCATCTCCATTTAGCTCGCAAATTTAAGCTAAGCAAGTAGGTGACTCACCTACTAGCTTCTTAAGTCCTACAATCACCTCAATTCTCTTCATTTAAGGCCGTGATCTCCTCAATTTGACATAAAACATGTATACACTCGACCCTCTTAAGCGTTAGATGCACATATCCCCTTATAACATGAAATTTGAGAACTTTTATAAATGGGCGCAAATGTGACCAAACCATATCATGTTTCATTTGCACTGTACTAGTATTGTAAGATGTAGGTGTTACACATGACATGCCCATTCACCTTCTTGAGGGGTGATGTACCTTGATCACCTTGTTGAGGGTGACATGACCAATCACCTTATTAAGGGGTGAGTACCTCAATCACCATGTTGGGGGGTTACATGCCCAATCACCATGTTGAGGGGTGAGTACCTCAATCACCTTACAAGGGGGTCACATTCCTTGGATTCCAAGTAGTATTTCGCTTGGTCTATGTTGATTATGGTCTCTTCCCACATATGATACGTACTATGCAAGTTATATGATTTACAAGCATGTTTTACTTCAAGCATTGCTCATGCATGCCATATTGATATTATACTTATCCATTGCTTATGATTATGCATTTTGACTACATTGGCTTATATCTTATTGCATTGCATCCTACATACTTAGTACATTCAAACGTACTAACGTATACTCTATGCGTACATGATATTATCATGTAGGGACCTGAGAATCTCTCAATTATCCTCCACGTGGCTAGTTTAGTACTTCGGAAGATAAGCTTTGGTGAGTCCTCAAGTTCGAGGACACAATCTCTTCTACCCTTGCTATTTGATATTTCTTTATGTTGAACACTAATTACTATGAGGTGAGCTCGGAAAGTGCCTTGGACCCCCCTCCATTCCATGTTAGAGGTGTTGTTTGATAATTGATGCACTTATGCTATGAGTTTGACTCTTTTATTCTTTTATAAATATTAAGATTTCCCTTAATCCCGCTTCCCTTATTTATGTCTCTTGTGTTGTTTATTTTTCTTTCGCAGCCAAAGATGTGTGAATGATATGCTAAGAGGCTTGCTTGGTGTCCTTTCGGGTTCTCATTCATCGTGTCATGCCTAGGCCCTTGGCTTAGGTCATGACAGCTCCCTTTGAAGCTTTATATGGTAGGCATTGTAGATCCCCAGTTTGGTAGTTTAAAGTGGGGGAAATGACATTGCTAGGTCCAGATTTGGTCATGGATGCCTTGGAGAAGGTGAGGTTGATAAGGGAGATTTTGAAAACAACCAAAGTAGACAAAAGTCCTACTCTGATATGAGGAGAAGAGATCTTGAGTTTAAGGTTGGTGATTGGGTTTACTAGAAAGTCTCACCCATGAAGGGTATGGTTTGGATTGGCAAGAAACGAAAATTGAGTCCAAGATTTATAGGTCCTTATAGGGTTTTGAAAAGAGTGGGTAAGGTTCATATGAGTTGGAATTGCCTATGGAGATGGATATGGTTCATCTAGTCTTCCATATGTCCATATTGAGAAACAGTGTGGGTGGCCCAAGTGCTATACTGCTCTTGGATGTTGCGGGTGTTGTAGAAGATAATTTGACCTATGAGGAGGTCCCAGTGGAAATTTTGGATAGATAAGTGCAGAGGTTGAGAAACAAGGATGTAGCTTCCACCAAGGTCCTTTTAAGGAATCAACAAGTTGAAAGTACCATATAAGAAGCGAGGCATACATGAGAAAGCGATACCCATATCTCTTCCACTCTACTCATGTCGACGGTAGTAATTTATGTCCCCTATATCATTTCAAGTTCTAAGTTTTAGTCCTCATGTTATTTTGCATACATTCATGTTTATGTTGACAAGTTTACGATGATTTTTGATATTTATGTTGAGATTTTTGAAAATGATGTTTAAATGCATTTGTTGCATTCATATCGGGCTGAAATCTTCATGATTACTTCTCTTATGAATCTTTCTTTGACATTCGGGGATAAATGTTCCCAAGGGGGAGATATTGAAATGCCCAAAAAATGTGCTTCGAAATACCCATAATTATAATTTTCATATATCTCAAAATCTGTACGAGATATTAAAAATCCTAATTCATATTCTCGATCGGAGGCAAAAGTGAGTAGGGAATGCGTGTAACCCAAATTTTAGAGGAGTCATAGCAAAACATACTTTTCACTAATTTTCAAAAAATAGTGTATGTCTACACCCAGGCCGCGACGCGCCTGGGGCGCGGAGCAGTACAAATGTTGTTTGCGCGATGGGTCTAATATTACGCCAAGGATGCAGACCAGTGTAAGTTTTTTCTTGATTTTTCTATTTCAGCCAAGGGTATTGCGGCCATAGCCCCATGCCCACTTAATCGTGAAATCACCAATACTTAGCCATTTTTCAACTCTATATCACTCAAGGATTATCCTCAAGCTCTAAGTTTCCTTCAAGCTCATCTCAAGAAAACCCAAGTTTGAGGTATGTGGGTTTCATCCATTGAATCCTTTCACCCATGGAGCCCAATCTTCCTTTTTCTAAAAAATACATAATTTCAAGTTGTATTACTTATAGGTATCTCTTATTATGAAATATGAGCATCAATTATGTTGGGGGTTTATCAAAGTATTGTTGATTATGCATGAGTATCTATTTTAAGCTTACACTACGAGTTGATCTTTGTCTATTGAGACTATGCATGTTTTGAGCTATGGAACTATGATCTATTATGAGTTTGGATGATGGATTTCAAGGTACCCTACATGAGGGTTTTACTACATGTTGGTGGATTTATTTGCATTAACTTTTCTCATCTTATTTCACTGTCGAATTGCATGATTTTGAACTAGTATCATGAACCCACCAAGTGTTTGATAAAATGTCAAGTCAAGAATTCTCAAGTTATGATGATTAAGGGCATTCATGTATGTATTGAATTCATGAAAATTATCTATGATTTTACAAGTTACAAGCTAAATGCTATTTCATGGTTTTTACCTCTTGTGAGCCATTCATGTTAAAGCAATGGTTCGTGTATTACTATGATCTACTCTCATGTTTCAAGTTAGGCTCACAATTAGAGGTACAACATGTTTCAAGATCTACTCATGTCATGTTTCCAAGTTTCTCATATGCTATACAAGTTATGATCATTTCAAGTATTCCGTGCGATTTGACTTAGCACCAATTGAGGCTTAAGATGGGGCTCAACTCAAGGGGTCCTTATATAAAGTTTTTTGTCTCTAAACTATGTGCCACCATAGGATTATGATTATTACCCTTGCTATACTAGTGGATCCATCTAGTCATGTTATCATGTTTGGTTTACCTTGGCAAGTAGACAACACCTAGTCGGGGGGTGTCATGCCCGTTCCACCTTACTGATTGGTGTCATGCCTTGGATTCCAAGTTGTAGCAACTTGGTCTATGACGGTTGAGGTCACTTCCCACATACACACACATATGTGTGTGTGTGTGTGTGTGTGTGTGTGTGTATATATATATTGTGCAAGATGAATGATTTACAAGCATGTTTTATTATGAGAATTGTTCACGCATGCCATATTAAGATCATATATCTGTTGCTTATGATTATGCATTTTGACTATATTGGCTTATGACTTTTTGTATTGCATCCTATATACTTAGTACATTCAAACGTACTAATGCATAATCTATGCTTACATGATATTACCGTGTATGGATCAGCACCTTTTGATCATACTTCACGTGGCTAGTTGATACTTTGGAGATACGCTTTGGTAAGTCGTCAAGTCCGAGGACACTATCTACCTTACTCTTGCTATTTTGAGACTTTTTTATGTTGAACGCTTGTTATTATAAGGGTGAGCCCGGAGAATGTCTTGGCCCCGGTTCCATTCCATGTTAGAGGTGTTGTTGGATATTATAATGTACTTATGCTATGAGCTTGACTCTTTATGCTTTATGGATATCAAGATTTCCCTTAGTCTCTCTTCCTTTTTTATTATATCTCTTGTTGTTGTTTACTTTGCTTCCGCAATCAAGGATGTGTGATTGATATATTAAGAGGCTTGTTTAGGTCCCTTCGGGTTCTAATTCGTCGTGTCAGATTTGGGCCCTAGACTTGGATCGCGACAATCGTATGAGAAAAACTACCCAATACATGATCTTGAGCTAGCATCAGTTGTATTTGCTTTAAAATTATGGTGCCACTATTTTTATGGGGTTTAGTTGACATTTATAATGACCTTAAGACTCTGCAATATATCTTTAAGCAAAGAGACCTAAATTTGAGATAGCGAAGGTGGCTAGAGTTAATAAAGGAATATGATGTTCATATATATATATATCATCCAGGGAAAGCAAATGTGGTAGCCAATGCTCTGAGTCGTAAGACAATCATGAATATTAGTGATTAGAGTATGGTAAGTCAAGGAATGGTAAAAATCTCTGTCAACTACCCTGTTTGGGAGTTCGCCTATTTGAAACTCCAAAAGAAGGGATTGTTGTACATAATGTTGTAGAGTCTTCATTGGTAATTAAGGTGAATGAGAAGCAGTTCAACTATCCTATTCTACAATGCCTTAAGAAAAAGGTAAGTCAAGGTATGATGAATGATTTGAGCTTACACAAGATGGAGTGCCAAACCAGATTATGTGTGTCTCATGTTAATGCAGTAAGGAGGAGGATAATGGAAGAATCCCATCATTCAAGATATTCCATCCACCCAAGATCAACTAAGATATATCATGACCTAAAGGAAATATTTTGGTGGGGAGGTGTGAAGAAAGACCTTGCCTCGTTATGTCATAAGTTTGACTCCATATGGGTAATAGTTGATATACTTACAAAGTGAACGCACTTATTGCCAGTTAAGAGTGATTATACGGTTGAAGAGTATGCAAAGTTATACCTCAAAGAGATAGTTAGGGTACATGGGGTCCCAATCTCTATTATATTCAATCAGGGAGCTCAATTCACTGCAATGTTTTGGAAGTCCTTCCAAAGGAGTTTAGGAATGCAAGTGAATTTGAGTACTACTTTCCATCCCCAGACAGACGGTCAAGAAGATCGCACCATTCAAACACCTGAAGATATGTTATGAGAGTGTCCTTTAGACTTAGAGTAGTTGGGTGAATCATTTACCACTTATTGAATTTTCCTATAGTAATAGCTACATTCAAGCATCAAAATGGCACCTTATGAAGATTTATATAAAAGGAAATGTAGGTCCCTAATTGGATGGTTTGAAGTGGGTGAGACCACCTTGTTTGGGCCAGAGTATTACAACAAGCCATGGAAAAATTTAGGTTAGTACAACAATATCTAGAAACAGCCTAAAGTCGTCACAAATCATATGTGGATACTAGGAGGAGAGGACTGGAATTCCTAGTAGGAGATTCGGTATTCTTGAAGGTGTCCCCAATGAAAGGGGTTATGAGATTTGATAAGAAAGAAAAACTAAGCCCATGTTACATAGGGCCATATAATATTATTAAGAGATTCGTACAGGTTGCATATGAATTGGAGCTACCCCAAGAGCTTTCAATGGTTCATCTAGTGTTTCATGTCTCAATGCTTCGAAAATGCATAGGTGACCCATCTCGTAAAACTCCTATTGAAGATGTGCAGGTTACAGAAGATCTTACCTAGGAGGAGGTACTTATTGCTATTCTAGATCATCGTGTTAAGAGGCTAAGAGATAAAGAAATAGCTTCAGTAAAAGTACTTTGGAGGAACTAGCAAGTAAAAGAGATAATGTTGGAAACTAAGGAAGTGATGAAATCTAAGTAACCTCATCTATTTGACACTAAAAGAAAAGTCCAAGATGCAGAATTGGGGCATTAATAGGTACATGTGTTTGATTGTTTATTATCTTGTCGAAAGTTTGTTTAAATGAAGGATTAAACTTGTGTAAGCTATTCAATTATGCTAACATTCAGGGATGAATGTTCCTAAGGATGGAAGGATGTAACACCCTAAAACAACTCTAAAACTGCCCGAAAATGTGCCTTGAAAATTGCCAGAATCATAATTTCCATATATCTAAACATTCATTCGTCATTTCGAAAATCTGACTTCTTATTCTTATTCAGCGGGTCAAATCTAAGGGGAGAAGGGTCTAACCTCGATATTTAAGTAATCAAATCAAATTATTAATTTTTCAAGAATGCGAAAAGAATGTGTCAGGCGCGCCACTTCCGTAACGTGCAAGTGTATATTTTGAGCCTTTTTTTTGTACTCGGTCAAAGACTTTTAAGTCTTGGGCCTAAGTCCTCCCACACGAGAAAATACCTCTACTTAGCCTTATTTCACCTTCATATCATCCTTAACATTTTCCAATATCCTTTCAAACACTTAGACTCATATTTCTCGCTAAATTCAAGTCCCAAAACTCAAGACCAATCTTAAGGTTTTCATCAAGGATTTCTTTCAAGCTTCAAGTCTCCATCTTCAATCTCTTTCAAGGGTTCTCCAAAGCTAAGGTATGTGGATTTCTTTCATGGGTTCCTTTCACCCATGATGCCAAAGCTTCCTTTTCCTCAAAATTGCATGATTTAAAGTTGATTTACTCATGGGTCTTAATTATTATAAAAATCACTGCACACTATGTTTAAGCTTATGAAATTATGACTGTTTTACCATGTTTTGAGCTATGAATCTAAGAACTATTGAAAGGAAGGGTTTTGATGTCTATTGCTTGAGGGTGTTACTAAGTATCTATTGAAGCTTTTACATTTAATTTACTAGCATGATTTCAATCTTGAATTACATGGTTTTACACTAGCACTACGCACCCTCTAAATGTTTGATAAAATATCTGGATATGGTTTCTTAAGGAATTGAAGGTCTAAAGCATGTCTTATGCGTTGAATGACTTTATGATGATAAAATGAATGTGTATATAAGTTATATTTATAAGAAGTATATATGTTATTATAAGATGACCTTGGTGGAGGGTGTGATGTCCATCAACCATAGTTAAGGGGTTGATACCTTGACCACCTAATTGGAGGGTGTGATGTCCATTAACCGGTAATGGGTTGATACCTTGACCACCTAATTGGAGGGTGCGATGTCCATTAATCGATAAAGGGTTGATACCTTGGCCACCTAAATGGAGGATGAGATGTCCATTAACTATTGTTGAGGGTTTGATACCTTGGCCATCTTAATAAAGGGTGTGATGTTCATCTACCGATTAAGGGGTATATACCTTGATCACCCTCCAAGAGGGTGCCAAACCTTGGATTCTAAGCATTAATTTCTTGATTTATGATGATGGTCAACTTCTATTTATGTATTATGGTTTATATAAGCATAATTTTACCTCAAGCATCATTCATGTGTGTCATATCATAACTATGCTATCTATTTTCTATGTTTATGCATTTCGATTATGTTGCCTATCTCTTATTACATTGCATCCTACTTATTTAGTATATTTAAACGTACTAATGCATACTCTATGCCTACATGATGTTACCATGTAGAAATCAGAGCTCTATTTGGTCATCATCCTCCTCCATGTGGCTAGTGGCTTCCATTAAAGCTAGTTGGTGAGTCCTCATGTCCAAGGGCAATATTGATGTTCTTATGCAGGTATTAAAGACTATCTTTCCCTTTTTGGCATACTTTGACTATGAGAGTGGGCCTGGTCGCTTGTCCTGGCCCTTGCTAAGTTCTATGTTTGAGGTGTTGTTGGACAAGGTATGTATTATGCTTGAGCTTTGACTCACCTACGATATTCAAGCTATATAAATATGAGTCTCTCTCCCATAGTCCTAATTTCTCCTTGTTTATATTTCTTATGATGAAATATCTTGCTTCCGCAACCAAGGATGTGTTATGATATGCTACGAGGCTTATTTGGGGTTCCTTCGGGCTCCCCATTCGCCGGCCACGTCTAGGCCCTAGGCTTGGGTCGTGACACACCCCATATCTTATGTGTACTATTCCTTTTTATATGGTACATGATATGGCTTGGTTAAGTGAGCATCAATTTTTAAAAAGTTCTTGAATTTCATATTAGAGGGCTATATGTACGTCCAGCGCTTAAGATGATCGTTAATATAAGTTTTAAGTTAAATTAAGGAGATCACAGCCTTAAACTAAGTAAAAGAAGTGAGGTGCTTGTGGGACTTTAAAAAACTGGCAAGTGAGTCACCTGCGTGCGTAGCTTAAATGGGTTAGGTAGAGGGGGAAGATTAATTCATATAGGAGTGAACTCACTTGAAGCTCAAAATTAAGTAAAAAGAAAAGGAAACGGAGGAAAACACCAAATTTGTTCAAGCCCACTAACGAATAAAACTCGAGCTAAGGATATAATTATAGCCCATGGTTTAGCATTATGAAGCACAAGATTGGAAGCACAAAAGGATAAATAAAGGGCCCAAGTACATTTATCACACACTTGAAAATTTGGGGCCAAACCAAGTGAAAGGATAAAAGAAAAATGGGCAGCCAAGGACTACCGAATTGAAACACAATAAGGCCCAAGTAAAAGGACAAAATAGGTACTCACCCATTTGATAAAATAAGGCTTAAAATAAAGGAGAAATTCAGCTGAGAGTGGCCCTTTAAAAGGGATTAAAAGCATCCCCGTTAATTCATTTGAAGTTGGACAAAAATCAGATTTTCTATGTTCTTTTTTGCTCTCTTTCAACTTCATACAAAGAAGCCCTCACGACCTTACTAGAGTTCCGGAAGAAGCCCTCAACCTTGAAGGTTAAGCTAAGCAAACATAGTTACAAATTTAGTATGATTTTTCCATGAAAAATAAGAGTAATAAGTTGGTATGCTTGTGTTAGAATTTTGGACAGCATGTGTTCTAAAACTTGCTGCTCACTTTTCTTGGTTATTGAGGGACTCTTCTCTTGTTGATTGACTTTATTATGAAGGAAGGTTGAAGTTTTTAACAAGGTTTAGTTTGAAAATGATATACCAAGGTTTGTTTCCCTTTAAAACAAGTTCTTGTATGGTCTCTTAAATGTGCTTTTAGTAGGAACTCATGGGGTCATAATTTGAAATTGTTGTCTCACGTTCACGTCCCCCATCTATTTTGGACTGTGTTGGAACTGTTTAGGGACAGTTTTACTATGCCAATATGTGAAGAATAGTTTGGTTAAAGTTGGAACAGATGTGAATTATTGATGTTGAAATATAGGGAAATGGCGTATCGTTATGCTACCTAATTGTGTGTTGTGTGGAATTATTATGTGTTGTACTTTGTGAGCTATTGTAAGCATATTATAGGACTATAAAAAGCTGGATATGTCATATAAATGAAGGTGTATACAAGACCAATGTGCTTAGAGAAGGAAAAGTCAGAAAAATGCCTTTGGGTTGATACTTACGGGCTTATTGCCTGAGTGTTATTTATTATGAGATTGGACTACCAAGACATGTTTATTAGCTGCTAATACTAGTTTTATCGCCTTCTCTATTATAGATAAATATTTGGGGGAAAGGAGGTTATCTTGAGGTAATAATGAGGTGGTACAGCGAGGTATGTAAGGCTACTCGATTTCGTATTATTTGGCATGAAATCTCTAGATTCTTCTTTGGCACATAGAGGCACTTACAAACTTTGACATAACTAATAACTAGTTTTTCACTCTTTAACAGGTGCATATGTTCCCACATATAGTCATTGTCAAATATGTATACATGCTTTGAATACTAAGATACATGAGTTCTTTTTTTAGCTAAATAAAGTTCATGTGTTATTTCATATCCTACATATTTTATTAGCTATGTAACCTAATCTTTTCATTGTGGTATTGTCTTGTATGATTGTTTAATATCACTTGTTATGTTTATAGTCCTACAGCTCAAATGTTATGACTACGAAAAGAATCATCTCAAAAATACATAAAAGACAAAGTGAAATTGCTTATTGATGGGTGGTATCTCAGGGGTGGAAGAATCACCTAGCATGGGTCGATCCCATATTACGGGGGTTATCCCATGGGTGAAAGGAAAGTCTCACATGGGTCAATCTCGATATTAATTTACCACTTATCAGCTAGTTATTTGTACTATATACTATACAAAGATGTAAAGTAAAGAAAGGTAAAGTAACAAAAAGGATATAAAGACATGATTCCACAACGTGACTAAATGTGGTCTCTTATCCTTACATAGGTGCATGATTTCATTTGAGTTCTTATTTCACATATAGTATATTTTTCCTTACATATTCAATACATTACCTCATATTGACGTCCCTCATGGGGTACCTGCATTTCATGCTGCAGGTATTAGGCTAGTAGATCTCCTCAGTAGGAGTACAGGATATCCAACTGCTATTACTGAGCTCTAGGTTGTCTTGGGGCTTGGCGTGTCTAGAGCTTATATTTTTGTATAGCATAGTAGCAAGTTATAAGGAGGGCATGTCGAAATCCTACTCATTTAATATTGTTCATCTAGAGGCTTTGTAGACTATGTAAAGTAAAGTTTGGTAATGTCTCGTATTCTAGACATTGTGGCTCCAACGACCTAATTATATATATTTTATTTTGGCTTGTTATACTGTCTACCTTCCTGAAAGAATGTTGAGTGTGGAAATCTCTTATATTGTTTATACATAGTGCATAATTTAGTTCTCCCTAGCCTTGTCGGAACGAGTACCAGTCCACCTTAATAGGATTTTGGATGTGACATGCAGACCCCACTGACTCACAAGTAGGCTCTAGAAAAGTCGATCTAGTATTCCCTCGAGGTGGAGCTGCTCCTCTAACATGTCATCTGATCCGATCTCGAACTCTACCTCAACCTCGACCAGGAGCCACATTAGCTAACTCAGGCTCTCCTACTAATCAACAATATTTGGTATTCGGCATCTACTCAGAAAGAGTAGATTAGACAATTTTAAAATAGGTAATACAAAGGAACCACGAATGGAAGCATGATGTGAAAATCCTTTCTAAAAAGTATCTCATAGCCTCCCGAAGATGGGTTTGGACATCTATACACTAATTCATGAGACTCTATTAGACACCCTATTTTTGATTCATGAGCCCAATAAACCTAGATCTTTGATATCAAACTTGTCATGAACCAAAATGGATTACAATAAAAAAAGAGGAAATAAAGCGGAAATCATCTCAACATAACATAACAATCTCAAAATCTTGAGTCATGAGTGCAAGAGCATCCAAAGTAAGTACAATAGGACATAGCCGACTGACTCAAGAGGAATATAAAACTATCTCATAATATATGATACATGTCTAAGATAGAAAGAAAATAAAAGGAAAACTCAAGATCCACGGCTACTCAGAGTCTGAGCCTCATCATTGTGATCTGGATTGATGTATAATAAATCAGCTAGAGTGATCAACTACCCTTTGTGGATCTTTATGCTCGATCTGCAGTGAGGAAAGAAAGTAGGGATAAGTACATCGAAATGTACCTAGTAGGTTGAATCAACTCGGTAAGAAATAATGAGCAAGTCCGTAATAATGAAGAATCTTATCACCTGCATCAAAAAGGTTAGTACACAATATAAGAAAATCATGAATAATGGCAGTTATAGATGGTGAATCGATCCAATAATGCAATGTGATGCTATGCTAAACACAATGGCATTGCAAGCCATGTATGAGGTGCAACTGCGACCATCGTGGGGCCGATGTACACATCTATCAAGCCGAAGCTACAAGATAGAACCCGATGGCATCATACGCCATGTACTCAACTATCTCAATGCTTGGCAGGCCATAACCAACTGCCTCAATATATGTCGTAATCTCTCAAATGATGCAATAAAATGAGATGTGTGCATAACAATGCAACCCATCATGTATAAGATATGTGTATGCCAATGCAGACAGTCGTATGTGTGCATATCAATGCAACCCAATCAAGAAGGAGATCTGTGTATACCAGTGCACCTAGTCCAGTATAAATGTGTGCATACCAGAGCAACTAATCAGATACAAGACGTATGCATACCAATGTATCTAATCCATGTAAGATAGAATATGTACAATAGCCATTACATTAAATAGGTTATACCATGTATATCAACCAATACCACAAGGACAACCTTAACCCATCTCATCACTAACTCACTATTAACCAAATATCATTGAAACAAGCTCTATAAGTACCCCCAAATGGGCTCATAACTCTTAAACTTATCATATTCATCATTAGTTAGTCACAACATTAACTAAGAACTATCTCAGGTCTCATATTATTATAGTGATATCCTAATTATCTCAAATCTCATGATTTCATCTCAATTAATCAATAGAATACTATTTACTCAATACTCGGCATAGCCAACATCATATTCCCATTAATTTAAATCATGTAATGTTATTGGATCATAATTCAATCTACATCTCATAATTATCACATCAGCATGCTCAGTAACTCAAATTCAATCCCAAAAAGGTTAGCTGAACCTACCTCGATGCCAAGGCTGCACTCAGATAAGCTCTCAATCAACTCAACCATCCAAATGGTCCTCAGATCGATCAACCATTATTAAAAATAGATGTTATGCATCAAGAGGCGTATGTTGATACCTATATTGGCATGAATTAGGCTTAGGGGAAAAATGGTCAAAATTAGTGCTAAATTTAAAATTTTCAAATCTGAAAATTAACTTCAAAATCGAGTTCTATGCAAAAAAAATAAATAAATAGAGTCCGTGGGTGAAAATCCCACTAAAATCGAGTTTAAAATGAGTGAGAAATCAACATTTAAAATTTAGAAATCATAGTCTAAAAATCCCCAATTTAGGACATTTAAATCATGAAATTTAGGAAAAAATAAGGTAAAACTTATAAAAATGATTAATATAATGTTAAAAGCACTTAACCAGCAAAATCCATCAAAACTCTACTTTCAAAATTGCCCAATAAGCTTGAACAAGTTCGAAAATAGAGTAAAAATAATATCTCTCGAGTTTTGTAAAACTGAACAGTGAAGTGCTCTCGGAAATGCGGGGGAAGGTCCATCAACATGGAGCCTAACCAAGCCCAGCTCTCCACAAATGTGGATCCTAATGGTATACCACTCCACGAATGTCAGGACTAGATCGCGAACGCGGACAAGAATAGTACTAGCACCAAATATCAGCAAAACCAGCAATCCAAGACCATGAAATCTATTATCTTGAAGTTACTCTATCAGAATGATTCCATGAATAAAGAAGGATAGAACAAATATTGTTAAATGAAGTGAAAAGTAATGATAAAGAACGATGAATTAAATATATTTGGATCGGACGTCACGTTCCGGAACGATTGTCATATTCTGACATGGTATATTTGGATCGGGTGTCACATTCTGGCATGATAATAATAAAAGAAAACATATTAAAATGATTTAATATACTCAATCTCAGAGAACCTCTCTCCCCAAAGAAGCATGATGTCGAGGCTTGAGTCCTCATTTGTGTTCTTGGTATTGTTTACAGATTATATATATGTTTCATTATGTTGTCACTTATAGTTGTTATTTGTGGCTTTCCATTGTTAAATGTTATAGTTGATTTCCGGATATTACTTTATGTATATTGGTTTTTATTTGGAGTCGGTCAATGATACCTACTCAGTACATTTGGCTAGTACTGACTCCTACTTTTATTTTTCTTTGTTTTGCTTTTGTGAAGTGTAGTGAGTGTTTCACTGACTTCAACTCACCCTCAAATCTAGCTAGTGTCAGCAAATTAGATATCAGGGTGAGCTAACATTCTAGCTCATGTTGCATTCTATCAATTATGGCATGGTATCTTTAGTTTTCAAACACAAACTATTTTATTCATTTATTTTGGTGTTTGATATTCTTAAACTTGGTATTTTGAGATTAGTGTCCTTGATGTGATAATCTTCAGATTTTGGGGAATATTATATAATAAACTTAGTGATTTTTGGTTATTTCTTGTTCTATGAGTTTAAGCT
>JAOTQR010077325.1:1309-12253 GCA_025774065.1 Solanum ossicruentum | reverse complement strand
CTCGCCCTGCTTAGTCTGCCATAATTTAATTTTTAACTCAAAAACTTGAGAGGCATTTTCTACATCAGAATATGTCTTCCTAACGGCCTCCCACACATCCTTAGCAGTTGACAAAAAAAGATAAGATTTACCTATGACTGGTTCCATGGAATTTATTAACCAAGAAATCACAAGGGAATTCTCTGATCTCCAGGAGTTCATCTTTGGGTCTCCGACTCCCGATTTTTTCGTCTCTCTGGTTAGATGTCCCAGCTTTCCACGACCATCAATTGCAAGCTTTACTGATTGTGCCCATTCCAGATATTTCATCCCATTTAATCGATGAGAAGTTAACTGGAAAGGCATATGAGAAGCACTGCCTCCTTGTGTCATCAGATTTTCTACAGAAACTTCTAGATAAGAACTTTTGTCTGCAGTTGATGTTTCAGAAAGCTGCTCTCTGCTAAAGTTTGTTTCATCCATATGATATTAAGGGAAAAAACAATCCCGCACTGATACCATGAAAGTTATGATGCTGCAAAAAATGTGATACTACAGAAAAAGTGTTACTGCAGAAAAATGATACTGTAGAAAAGTATACTGCAGAAAAAGGTATATTTTATTCATAGAATTGTATAATATTTATAAGAGAAAAAGTAACAACATAATCTAAGCTAATCAATCCCTAATTCTTAGGAATCCCTTGATTCAAGGGATTTCATCTAAACTTATTTCCTATAATAACATATTCCATATTTACAGTGGCCATATTTACAGTAACAAATTACAATCAAATCTGCCAGCTTATTTAACACATGTGCACTATCACTTTGGCTCCCAATAAATACAACTAGAACTTTTTGAATGCGAGAACTAATGCAAGCAACTCTTGTTTTATGATAGTGTAATTATTCGGAGCTGTGTTTAGGGCTTTGATAGCATAGTATATAGGATGTAAGACTATCTCTTTGTGTTGTCCTAAAACCATACATAATGCAACCTCGCTGGCATCACAAATTATTTCAAATGCCTTAGACCAATCAGGAGCTACAATAAATTTTGCTGAGCTTAACCTTTTTTTCAATTCTTCAAAGGCTTGCATGCATGAATCATCGAACACAAATTGGCATCCTTCTCTAGCAATTTACATAATGGGTGTGAGATTTTGGAGAAGTCTTTTATGAACCATCTATAAAACCCTGCATGCCCTAAGAAACTTCTAACACCTTTTACTAAAATGGGTGGTGAGATCTTCTCAATTACCTCATTCTTAGCTTCGTCGACCTCAATGACTTTCTTCGAGATCCTGTGGCCCAAGATAATACCTTCTTTAATCATAAAATGTCATTTCTCCAAGTGACTTTCTACACATCTTTGCATACCATCATGAAAGTTTGCCAAACAATCCTCAAATGAGTGACTAACCATAGTGAAATCATCCATGAATCCCTCAATAGTTCTTTCCAAAATATCCGAGAAAATAGACATCATGCATCTTTGGAATGTAGCTGGGACATTACAAAATCTGAATGACATCTTTTTAAATGCAAATGTACCATATAGGCATGTGAAAGTGGTTTTCTCCTGATCTTTTGGGGCAATGATGATCTGATTATAGCCAGAATGCCCATCAAGGAAATGGTACCATCCTATTTCTGTAAGTCTATCGAGCATATAATCCATGAATGGCATAAGAAAGTGATCCTTCTCTGTTGAGGCATTGAGCTTTTGATAGTCCATACATACCCAACATTTGTTGACTGGCCTCATAAGAATCAATTCCTTTCTAGCATTGGGTACCACTATGATACCCTGTTTTTTTTGGAACACAGTATACTGGACTCACCCATTCACTGGTCAGCAATTGGGTAGATTACTCTTGCATCTAACCACTTGACGATTTCCTTGCGAACCACCTCTTGCATATGAGGGTTTAGACGCCTTTAATGCTTGATGCTAGGTTTGTAGTCTTTAAATAACTGGATTTGGTGAGTGTATATCCCCAAAGGAATACCAATGATATCTGCAATAGTCCACCTAATAGTCCCTTTAAACTACTTGAATGCTGTCACAAGGGCATCTACTTGCCCCTCACTCAAGTTTGGGCTATGTTGACCAGTAATGTCTTGTTCTCTCCTAAGAATGCATACTTCAAATGTGATGGAAGTGCTTTCAATTCCAGCACTGATGGCATCTCTACAGAAGATTTTGTGGGTGGCATCTCCCAATTCTTCAAGTCTAACTCCAACTCGGTCTGACGTCTAGGGCCAAATGACAACCCAAGAGCATTTACTATCTGCTTATAATCTGGTATACTATCATTATCAAAGTTCATCAAGACTTCCTCCAAAGTGTCAACTCCTAGTCGTAGCTTAACAAGTACTTCTGACTCATTATCACCATCAACAGTTTCAATCACCGAAAGTACCGTCAGATTATAGTTTTGTCTTTCTTATTGAGAAACATGAAACACGACCTCTTCTTCCCTACTCTGAGTAGCCCTTTTTCTATATCAACTAGAGTGCGACCTATACTAAGAAAGGCCTTCCCAAAATAATAGGAACTGCAAAATCAACATCACAGTCAAGTATAACAAAAATCGCAGGAAATATAAATTTGTTTGCAATTACCAACACATTATAAAGAACTCCCATAGGTTTCTTGACTGTTCTATTTGCCATAAGTAGCTGCATTTTTTTAGGAGTAGGAGTTCTTAAGCCAAGTTTCTTGAAGATGGCAAACGACATCAAGTTGATGCTACCACCCAAATCACAAAATGCTTTAGTAAATTCTACCTCTCCAATAGTGCATGGTATAGTGAAAGCACTTGGGTCTTCACGCTTTTAGACCAATAACTTGGTAGTGATGGCACTACAATGTTAGAGATCATGTGAAAGAGCTTGACTCGTCATTCACTTCTTTATGACCAAATTATTCATGTACTTTGCATAACTTGGCATCTTCTCTAAGGCTTCAATCAAAGGGATGTTCACCGATAGTTTCTTGAGTATTGATAGGACGTGCTCGAGGTTGCTCTCCTCCTCCCTCTTCTTGATTCTTTGAGAACAAGGGGGAGGAGGCCTTGGGAAGGTCTTATACTTCCTCGGTCTCTCATCCTCTTCAACTACCCCATTCATCATATCATTATCTCTCTCGACTACTCCCCTCCTCATGCTTTCTTTCACATGCACAGTTTCTATTTCGACCAGTATGGAAGCGTCAATGATGCTTTTACCTCCCCTAGTTGTATTTGCTATGTAATGTCCTCATTCTTGCGGTATTGAACCGTGTTACATGGAAATCTACCTTTTTGGTGTTGATTCAATTTGAGGGACACTTGACCAAAGTTTTGTTCCAATTGCTTGATCGCCACCGAGTGAGACTTGATCTTTTGGTTGATACTTGAGATATCCGATTTTATTCGTTTCAAAGTCCTATTTTAGTGATCAGCCTTCTTGAACAACTTATCAAACATTTCCTAATCCTTGAATTGCTAGAACTGGCTTCATGATTATGAGGTGGAACATAAGCACCATTTCTATACCCATCTCTTCGACCCCACTCGGCTTCTGGCACCCTATCTCATTCAAAACAACCACCACAATTATCCCTATGTGCATCCTCTCGATTGTAGTTCCAACCTTGATTTTTGGAACTTTAACGCCAATAGTCTTGGTTGGACCCTTGAGCATTGTTCCGAAAACCCACCGCTTGATCTCTAACAAAGCAAGCATCTTCGTCATAATATGACTCACCATACATGGGTGCTCTTAGGGGTTGGTAGACTATCGCATGAACACTTTCTTAAGTTTTTTTCACAACTAATTTCACGCTAGTCCAGGGTTGAGCAAGTTATAGCATGATCTCATCATTAATTTTTGCTTGATCTGAACTAATACTCACAAGAGCTTCTTATATTAGCTCTCTCCATTTAGCCCCATACTCTATTGGTCTTCACTACTTACTCCATCATTTCCGCTATCCTTGTGAATGTTTGGTCTAAGAAAATGCCTCCCATGATTGTATCCACACACACTTGACTATTCTCATCAAGAGCCCAATAAAAAATTTCCACTAAGGCATCATCCACAATCTAATGGTCCAGAGCCATTCTCAAACACTTGGTGAACCTCTCCCATGTTGTACTAATAGAATCACCTGGCAATTGCTCAAAGTTATGGATTTGGTCATATGAGAAAATTAAGTCCAACTGGTGATTGAACTCTGTGGGAGTTGTAACAACCATATAGTTGCTTTTCCTGTAACAGATAGAGGGAACACATGCAACCCAATAGCATGCATAAAGAGATTCTATGTACCCATCACACTTTTATACACAAATGCAACATTTTGAAGATGACTGTGAGGATCCTCAGTGGGTAAACTTGCAAACAAACCAAGAATCTGAAACATTTAGAGTAATCCACTTGAAACTGTGAACTTAGTGTCTACCGATAATGGTGGCAATAATATAGGACCTGTAACATCCATGGTCATAGGGTTCGACCGATATTGATTCCAACAATATGCATTCTTATTGAAATCCCTATGGTGTGGCCTATTTTCCCATAGTGATAGATTCTCCTCTCTACCCACATCCTCATCATGTCGATCCATGGCTTCATCAACCGCAAAATCCACGTTTTATTGGGACATTCTCCTTGCAAGACGGTGGATCTCAAGATTAATTAGAGCTAAGGGTCCGCCTTGGATCCTTGTGTTGGGCATACACCTAGTATACCCTACAAATGATACTAAATAAAAAAACAAAAGTAAAATACAAGAGAATTAAGCTATTAACACAAGTCAAAACTTCGACGTATTCCTTAGCAACGGCGCCATTAGTTTTGATCACTCTCAAGCTGTACCTCTCACTTTGAGGATAAAGTGATCATTGTCAAATATAAAACCTAACTGTAAATTAGGATTGAATCCCAAAAGAATACGAGGTTTTGCCGCATTGATTTACCAACAATCATTTCATACGTCAATTAACTATATTCTCAATAAAAAAGGGGGGAAGGGTTTGTAATGATATGTAGCAAAGTTAAATTGTACTAATAAAGCAAGGAGACAATCAAATTGGAGAGTAACTTGCGAAATTGTGTTCCCTATGATTTACCAACTCAAACATCTAGATAATACAACCAGAATTAGGACATTGCATGCAGGACAGTAACTTAGGTTCTTCCAACCCTTGGGCAAAGGTGAAGGTCGAATTTCACTATGATTGCCGGCAACCATAGTGTGGCAACTAACCGTTACGTATTATCTCAGTCAACATCTCCTTTTTCGGGTTTTGTTGATTAGGCGAGAACACATCAATCGAATTTTGTCACCCATTTCCTTTTCCTGTCCATCACTAACTTTATTGGGATCATGACACTAGGCGGGATTTAATGTTAGCCACCATTAAACAACAAGAAAAATAAAGGAAAATATATAATACATGCAAATACCGAACTCAAAAATGTAAATAATCCGGGTCGTTAAGCTAGTTACTGATGGTTCCCACAACACCCGAGTTATGGTTGTTTAGCTACTCATGAGTTGGGCAAGAAGACAAACAATGAGTGAAACATACATAGTTAAAGAATTACCCAAAAAAGAATAAAGAACAATAAAATCACCTTTGGATTTGAATTCACAAGCTTGAATGATGAAATTAAATTCCAAGTGATTTCAATCTCTCAATTTGAGTCTCAAAAACGAAAACCCTAAATTTCTACTCTAAAACCCTACAGTATTTTATGAACTAAGAGTTTCGCTCTCTAAAAGTATCTAAAAACTCTATAGAAGATCTGCTTCTCCTCTAAAAACCCTAACATATACTATTTACAAAAAGGTCCTTAAAAAAATAATTAGAAAATTCAGGTCAGCAGCTACTATGGCTCATAGATATGGCTTGTAGGGTGATCTACAAGCTATAATATAGCTTTTGTTATTAGCACTTGGCATTTTGGACTTCACTGCTACAATCCACCTCTACGAGTCGTAGTCTGGTATACTACTCATAGTGCCTTATCGTAATCCCCCTTTTATTTCTTGGTTAATTAGTCAACAATGTTAATTACTACGAGGCCTCTTTCTACAAGTTATAGTGAGGACTACGACCCATACCCTGGGCTTATATGGCTAAACTTCAAATTCTTAGATTTTGGTTTTGAAAATTGCTAATTGCTACGATCATGCCCTACAACTCGTAGCTTGGAATATGACTTGTAGTAGGTCTAAGAGATCCTCACATTCAACTAAATCTGCTACTTTTCCTAAAATTAGGTGAACTTGTGTTTTCTACAAAAATAAACAATAAAACACATATAAATCATAAAAAATCGCATTGAGAACACACAAAATCCCTTGTTTAAGGCATCAAATGTGCTATATTTTTATAGAATGTCATAGGGCGTGTAGCTGAGAGAGTGGGGTAAGCCAGCCCGCTCTATTTATGAGCAGCCCCGTTTTATCTCAAATAGACTCAATAGTGTGCCCGGTCTTTGAAACACGATCATTCGGTATGGGCTTCAGTGGCTCACACATGCACTAGGACGATACTCCTCAACCATTGTAAAGGAGTTTTATGCCTCATATGTATCCACCATCTAGAGTACTGTTCCCAAGGAGAAGAAACTTCTCGCTCAGCATAGACTGATCGAGACGAGTGTGAGGGGCCAGTAGGTGGATATATCGAACACCACCATCCATCAGATACTATTTGGTCCAGATTTCCCTACCCCCAAATCCACCGCAGAGTTTGACAATAGGGTGGGGCAGATGAATAATCTACTTTGATAAAAGATCCTAAGTAATAAGCCACTTTGATGAGATGGGTGGCTGGTTATATTGCTGAGTAGGGTTCGGAACCTGCGTGGCTCACCATTCACTCGAAGCCTATTATCAAGGCTTTGCTCAATTTCCCTGCCAAGCTTTGGTGGGTGATTATTCATTGATGCATTCGACCAACATTTGCTAATAAACTTTGATACCGGAGTGTGTAGTTTTGGTTGAGAGCATCTTAGCTGGCTGTGATATTGATTGGGCCCACCTTATCACCTAGCAGGTTCATGAGGCCACACTGAAGAGGTACACCTCTATCCCATTATCGTGAATAATCTAAAAGCTCTATTTAGAGTCGGTGGTGGAGATATTACACTATCTAGACCAGTTGATTGAGGCCCAGCGCACGTTGGATCCCAGCCTGATCAAGGCTGAAGAGAACTCGGTGGAGCTCCAACGAGCACAACCTTTACTTATGCTTGAGATATTCACCAAGAGCCACCACTTGAGGGTTCACAGACCACCACCAACACTACTGCTACTACTGATGAGTGGCCCCCATAGCCTAAGGCAGTTGAGGATAGGGGACCCACTACTATTTCTCCTGAACCACAGGCCACGACTTCACAGGCTACTATCGCGGACATGATCTACGTGTCCGCCATATCTATATAGGCCTTGGCATAAAGATTATTGCATGTTGAGTTACAGCTAACTCAATTTATTCATCAAATTAGGCCATGGGTTCGCCAAGACATTTCAGACTCGGAGGATGGGATGCAGGGATTCACTATAGCTACCATCTAGGACCACATCTCTATTGTGGATGCCCACGTCGATGCCTTTGAGGAGAGGGTACAACAGAGATTAGGTGAAGCCCCACCTTTAGAGTTGTTATCTTTGCAGATAGAGATCTAGCAGCTCAGAGCTTACATGACAGTAGCACACGCGACACCAGTTGTACTATCAGTGACTATACCTCCAGTGCTGGTGGTTGATTTATTTGCTCCAGATTAGCCTATCTAATCTTCCCTCCGGAAGAGACCCTGCAAAGAGGAATATGAGACAGATGAGAAACACATATATTTGAGGTTCTGAAAGGAGGAGGAGCTCCAGCTTGTCTTAAGGAGATCGAGATATGATGAGGAGATGCGACGAGCTCAAGAGTTGGAGCAGGTAAGGGGTGTTGGCCCCTCCAGACAGAGCACGACTACTGAGTACTGTACTCCGAAGGAGGAAGGTGGGCAGACTCAGCTACACACTGGCACTTAGGTGCCAAGGTATGCTTTTTGACCCCTTATGTATTATTTTGCCTTAATTTTGTGCATTGAGGATAATGCACATCTTTTTTGATGGGTCGTGAGCAATATGAGCCTTAGTGAAGTCTGAGTAGCTTAGGTCCATAGCTACCCTAATTTTTTATCCTGGGTTTTTTTGCTTGTGTTCATTTTCCCTGTAGATATTTACTTTCTACTGAACCGACATATTTAGGATGTTTAGATAGTATTTGTACCATATTCTACCAATCCTTGTGGCGTATAACATGTTTTTTTTATTTGAAAAATGATATCCACCAAAAATTTTGATTAGTAGTTAGATAACAACCATGCATGTTTAGGTGTGTAATAATGTTTGTTCTGATAAGTGAGGGTAAATTAAGATAAAAAAACATGATATGAGAATCGCTTGTTGATAATGTATGCAGTGCCATATGAGTGTGAGCTTAATCTGATAGATTCATGTGTTTTTTTTCTAATTCAGAACTTACCTTATTACTCTAAGCTAGATTGTAGATTAACTGGATTAGTAAAGGATCTTAGACCATTGTTCTTAATAAGTCCACTTAGCCTAAAAATGACTAACCAAAACTGTGATATATCCCATGTTCCTAGTATTTGAGCCTAACATATACCTATCCATTCAAAACACCAGATTAACCTAGTCTTTTATTTGTAAAATATTGAAATTGGCTCTGGTCCTTCCTTGAACATTGTGCACTTTGATTGAGGTAAAAATCCTAAGTTGAGGGTGGCTACCAAAGGTGGTCCTGGTTCGAAGGATGGATATTGTGGACCTCAACACAGGCCAAAAGCCTAAGTTGAGGATGGTTGGTGTAAGGGTGAAACACAAAAATAAGGGGGTGAGTTAGGAATACGAAGAAAAAGGAAAAATTGTGTACTGGGTGCAAGAAAAATAAGTGATGCCTTAGTTGCAAGCTAAAAAGCAAAATATAGTGTAAAAACAAGGCAAAAAATTGAAAAATGAAAAAAAATAAAAGCACCTAGAAAAGCTTGAAATAGAAAAATGGAGTATCAGGTGAAAATAACAAAGTCGGTAGGACAAAAGTGTAGAAAACCATAGTGTCAAGCCTTTAGTCACTATTTTCCAATAATATCATACCAAAGCCCCATGAACCTACATTACAAGCCTAGAAAGTCCTAAATTGATCCTAGTCCAGTTAGTTGAAGATCTAAGTCATGAGTATAGGGGCAAGCCTATAGAATTAGACATAACGCATGAATAACTTTTGTGAGAATGAGTGATTCTGCATAGTGCCAAGGTTAAACATGAAAACATCATTTAGTGTTGGATATGGGACTTCTTTCTGTGAGGGAATTTGCATGGCATTGTTTAGCACTAGACTTGTTCAGTGATTATAGAGTGTTGATAATACCTTACTTATCATAGTTGTGTTGTCACATGCACCAGTGTGTATTTGTTTGCTAAATAGCTATCTGATCCTGTTTTGAATAGTTGGTATGGGTATCTGAGTCTGATATTTATGTGATGTATGTCATTGGATTGAGGTCTGTGTGTTACTGTATGTCTATATAGATTGAGTCGACAAGTAACAATTTTAAGTTGGGAGTGTTGATGTGTTTCAAAAATACAACACATTAAAACATGGAGTTTTATGTGTTCTCAAAGCCATATTAGTGGGTTTTATATGTTACTGTGTTTATGTTTGTAGGATTACAGGTTGACCTTGATTTTGGGAAAAGTAGCAGAAGTTGCTGGGTTTTTGCTATTATATGAGATCTCTTATTGGTCGTAAGGTGGTTTCGTGAAGAATTCTAGTGAGGGGCTATTTTCTGAAGTATATTCTACAAACATGCAAACAAGTCGTAGAGAGTTTTAGGATCATAGAAGATGGTTCATTCCCTGAGGATCAGAGACTTTTACTTCCAGAAATTTCATCAAATGAAACTCCTTTTACGAGTCGTAAACCATTTTATGAGTCATAGAAGGGTGTCGTAGAGTTAAAGTCAAACTTTTCAGCAGTTGAGTACGAGACCTCGATTATGGGCCGTGAAATGCAATACGGCCCGTAAAATAACTTTGGTATGGCGTGCCAACCAGTTCTCCTATTTTATTTAGGACTTGAATTTTAATTAGTATAAATAGTTTTGCAAGGTTATGTTTTAATAGTTTTCACCTGGTACTTATAGAACAAAATATTTAGAGAGAAAATTGTAAGATCGTGTTGGGGAGTCTTTGAGAATACTTTTGATTTAATTTCAACTTGAATCTTATTGAAGTTGGGTTGTTTGTTCTTAATTCTATTGTGTAAGTGTTCAATTAGGTCTTTTCAATTCACAATTCTTGCATCTACACATAGCATGAGTAGCTAAATCCACAACCAGGGTTGTGGGAACCATGAAGAACTAACAAAGTAAAATCGGATATTTCATAATTCTTTGAAGGTGTATATGCATGTATTAATTAATTTTCTTCATTATGCATGTTTTCTAGTGGTGGCCAACATTAGAATCCACCTAGTGTTACTAACTGGACCAAGGTAGTAATGAATAGGAAAAGAGATTAATTAACAGGATTCGATTGATGTGTACTTATCTGATCAACCAAACTAGACAAAGGGGAGGTTGTACTGGGACTAATAGGTAAGGGTTAGTAAAGCATACTATGGAGATAGGCCAAGTCAACATAGTAAAATTCACCTCTCACCCTTGAGCAAAGGGCTTGGTGAGCATAACTTACCATCCTGCATGTTATACACTAGAAAAGAATTAGGTTATCAGTGGTACTAAGTTGGGGAATCATGGAGAACACAATACCCTAGTTTCTCTCCATATTGGCTTCTTTCTTGTTATTAGTTAGTTTAGTTATATTTTTCATGGGTTATTGTAAACCCTCCCCCCCCCCCCCCGCCCCCAGCCCTATCCCTTT
>JAOTQR010077324.1:0-12253 GCA_025774065.1 Solanum ossicruentum | reverse complement strand
GTAGATTCCTTGGCTGTAATAGTTGGTCTTTTGGGTTAGTGTTTGTCGGGGTGCCTAATCGGCACTAGTCACGGCCCGCGGATTAGGTCGTGACAGATGACTCCTTTCACGATGAGCAGGTATTGGTAGCTTCTGTTGACCTTATTCCTTGGTTTGCTGATTTTGCTTACTTTCTAGTGAGCAATATTATGCTAGAGGGCCTTAACCCTCAGCAGAGAAAAAAGTTTATTTTTGATGTGCGTAGGTACTTCTGGGATGACCCATACTTGTTCCGAACATGTGCTGAAAGGGTCAAAAGGCAATCCGTTCCAGAAGAAAAGATGTTGAGTATCATAGAGGCTTGTCACTCTTCAGCGGTGGGCGGTCATCATGGTGGTGCCAAGACTGCCAAGAAATTTCTACAATGTGGATACTACTGGCCCACCATCTACAAAGATGCCTATGACTTAGTGCTTGGGTGTGACTAATGCCAGTGATAGGGTAACATATCGAAGCACCAAGAGCTTCCCATGACATCGATTCTTGAGGTAGAAATGTTTCATGTCTAGGGCATTAACTTCATGGGCCCATTCATGAGTTCGTACGGAATGAAGTACATCCTTGTGGAGGTAGACTATGTCTCCAAATAGGTGGAGGCTGTTGCATTTCCAAACAATAAAAGTAGGAGTGTTATCCAATTTCTGAGCCGGAACATCTTTTCCAAATTTAGGACACCCAAAATTATCATTAGTGATGGGGGTTCTCACTTTTGTAATAGGTTTTCCATGTAGTGCTAGCAATATAGAGTCCAATAGCATAAGGTAGCCACACCTTATCACCCGTAGACTAGTGGATAGGTTGAAATGCCAAACAGAGAGATCAAGGAAACCCTGACCAAGTCTGTCAATGCTACCTGGACTGATTGGGAAAGGAAGCTATATGATGCTCTTTGGGCCTATAGGACAGCCTGCAAGACACCCATTGATATGTCCTCATATCAGTTGGTGTTTGGTAAAGCCTGTCATCTACCCATGGAGTTAGAGCACAAGGCACTCTACGCTTTGAAGAAGTTCAACATGAATTGGGAGGAGGCTACAAACCTAAGAGTTAACTAACTCAATGAGTTGGATAAGTTTCACCTCCAAGTGTATGAGAGTGCAGCACTGTACAAAGAGGGAATGAAGATCCAGCACGATAATAATATTCCTCAATGGAGTTTTAGTGTTGGTTACAAGATACTTTTATACAACTCCAGGTTTAGACTTTTCAGAGGTAAGCTCAAGTCAAGGTGGTATGGCCCATACACAATTATCCAGGTATTTCTCCATAGTTCAATTGTGGTAAAGGTAGAAAATGGGGATCGATTCATGGTAAATGGACAGAGGGTGAAACACTACTTGGGTGCAGCGGAGGAGGCCGCAGTGATTGAGGTATTATTTCTTAACGAATTCTGAGTAGTCAAGACAATGTGTCATGCCGCGATGTTAAATCAAGCACTTCATGGGAGGCAACCTATACATTGTAATTGAAAAAAAAGCGTTAAATTATACTTCATGCATTTTCTTATTTTTTATTTATGCTATTCAGGTGACTATAGATGCTATTTTGGTGTTTGCGAGTGTACATGCATTATGGCTATACTAGATGAGGCAGATCGTGACCCTCTATGTGTGGAATTGTAGCACAAACCCCATGTGAGGCACGATGAAAATTTACTAAGGGTGGCCACACGTCCCACAAACATAGACCATGTCATGTTCAATGTCTCGTCTGAGAAGTCGTCTGGCGGCTGTGTGCTTGTATACTGTGAGCATGTTGAGATTGCCAAGTGTCACTTCACGAATCATTTACACAGCTCGTTACACATCAAATGAGCCATCTGGGCACTCGTGCTACGCGCACAAAATCATTAGCCAAGTGGAGAGACACGGTCGATCCACACGGACCGTGCAAGGTGTCATGCCTCATGTGAAAAGCCATCGTGAAGAACCAATGCATGCATGTCCAGATGAACTCGTCCAAAAAACTGTGCCATGTGTGGATAGATGGATGACAAAATGGACCATGACACCTGTAATGGGCTATTAAGCCGCCCATGGAGATGTCGTCACCCAGCGTCAAGTCAAGTAAGTGCCAACATATTACAAGTGTGGTGAGACGGGCGGTCCAAATAGATTGTTCCATGTGGAATAGGCCGTGAGGCCCTCCATGTGGAGGAGAGAGAAATGGTAAACTTTGTTTACTAAGGTAGTTTAAATACCCTTATTTGGTCCCAAGAACCCACTTCAAGATTTCCCCATCTCTTTCTACTCTTACGGCTCCATCTCCTCTTCTCACACCTTCTCTCTTAAAATCCCAACAAATCACTATCTTATTTGTGATGATTCATGAGTCTAGTTCATGATTTGTAGATTATTTATATGTGGGCTCTACTCTTTCGGGCAAGTCTCTTCTTTATTATTGCTCATCAAGTAAGAACTTAACTTTTCTATCTTCTAGTGTTGATTTTGGTGCATGCATGTGTAGATCTTAGATCTAAATCATTTCTTTCTTAGTTTAATGTGCCATAATGCATACTGATGATGTTGGATCTACATGTGGTGGTGAAACTACCATTGTTGAATTATTAAGTTCTTAACAATGAAAGTAAAGATTTTGGGTGATTTTTGGCATGATTTTTGGGGAAATTGACTTGTATAGGCTGTTGTGTTAATTGAATCATGATTAAGTGGGGTGAAATTGCATGAACTTGTGTGTGTGTGCATGATGAGTTGAAAATTAGTCAGCGGGGGGTTATCATGGCCATTTTCATAGATTGTGTCATGGTTCACAGACCATGCAATGGCCCGTGATGTGCCGTCAGTCAACCACACGACCAAGTGCCCTCTAATGGGCCCTTTCATGGACTGTGTCTCATTACACGGGCCATGTAGGATCCTGTTGACCATGTTCCACCTGCATTATTTTACTTAGGTTGATTTTAGCTTTAATTCACATATGTTCTTTAAGTGCAATGGCCCTATGATAGACCGGGTGACACCACTCTTAAGAGTTATTGTCACTTTTATGGAATAGGGGAAGTCTGAGTACACATTAGTTTGTCAAATTAGTAGGTAATATGGGTCCACGCTATAGATTAGTCAGACGCAGTGATAGAGATGAGCCTGTGTCATGCCCCCATGATTCCCCAACTATTTCATCTAGCCATCAAGTTGGGGTGACTCAGGCGATGACTCCTCCAGTGGGTCTGAAATTTGGTATACGGGCAATGTCTCCTCTCGCTCCCCTCGTACGAAATGGGCCCGTGTAACAGTCCAACGTAGAGCTCCCCAGTCTAAGGTGGTGGCTCATTCTATGGGAGTGGCGGAGGAGGCGAACGCCCCTGAAAAAGTGGAGGATACTTTAGACAAGGAAGAGTAGGGGAAAACTCCGGAGGCTGAGGGTCACGCCACTGAGGAGCAGGTACATGAGATCGAACTCTGGGATAGTGATGATTAGACTATTCATTTTGTAGTCTCTCGGATGATAGACCCCGAAACTGCTAGGGTACTTATTGTATTTTTGAGAGGCTGGTGGATAGTATTAGGAGCAAAGGATATCTACACTAACGGAGTTACAAAAGGGTCTGGAGGGTTCCAACGACGGTCGATCATTTCAGAGGTTCGGATCCTTATGGACCAATTTGATAGCTTCCGAAAATCAAAAAGATACTTTTAACTCATATAAGTTCGGCTGGATGGCGCAACCACCTGAGTCCTATAGGCCTACCATAATTGAAAATTTCTATTCTAATTATGCTACTAGTCTATCTAAACTCTGTAGAGGATACCCAGTAAAGTAAGGTGAAGAAACAGTTCACACTTGCTAGGTCCCCATGGTTACATATGATGGTGCATGGTACCCAAGTGAATATTTCAGAAAATACCATCAATCGATTCCTATTTGATTAAGATTACCAAGCTTCCATATAGCCATTTTTTGGATAGACACATGTGGATTATGGATGAGGGGTATATGTCTGATTCGTCATCTCCGGCTGAACTATTGGGATAGATTGCATAGCGAATCACCATTTAGGGGGTGGAGGCACCTTGGGTTACAGACCCCAACTGTCCTATCACCAAAGCGTCTCTGATATTTGCTATAAAATTTTGGTGGTCGGTGGTGCGGGCCAGGTTGTGGCCCATGGGAAATGACAATCTACTCCAACCTTTGCATGCCTCTCTAAGAGCATGCCTGATGTCCAGATACAGAGTAAATGTGAGTTGGGTTATTGCTTTCGAGATGCGAGATTGGTTATTATCTAAGTTAGCTAGCATGCCCTTCCCATGCCTAGTTCGTGCCCTTTGTAAATAGTCTGGTGTTCCTACTACTCACTTTTTGGATAAGAAAATACCAAAGGCTTGGCCAACATTTCCCTGATTAAAGATTTCCAAAACCCTCTAATGAAGAGCAGAGCACGTTCGCTAGGGGGCCCAACAAACTTCCCCTCCACACCTCCACAACAACCCTTTTCATTTGAGGATTACACCATCGGCCCACCATCAGGCACGACCTCTAAACGACCCGAGGGTAGTGGTGAAGCTCCTCCAGTACAAAAAGGTTATGAATATGTGCCCTATGAGTTCTTGGCCAGATTGGTGGCGGACCAGCGACAGACATGCACCATAGTTGGCAGATTGTAGAAAGGATTCAGCATGTGGTCCAGTCTCATTCACAGCGGGTGGTGGGCTAACATCAAGAAGTTCTTCTAACCAGAATCACCACCTTGCAGGGACAAGTCAACACTCTAGAGGGATACTTCAATAGCATCTTTTGGAGTATGTCTGGGGATGAAATGCATAATCTGGATTAGATGGTGAATGATATGAAGGCCTAGATTGCTCAACCGACTGCACAGTACACGACTGTCGCATCGGCCCTGCCCCCGAAATCTTGGATAAGGCTGTTTAATGCTCTCGTGGAACCTATTCTGGATGAGGTGTGGGGCATTCCACCTACCCCTTCTGATGCACTCGCACCACCTACTATTTAACCTCGGACAAAAGACAAGGGTAAGTAATGTGGCCACCGAATAGTCCTTGTCGTGATCCACAGGGAGAAGAAGGGAAACAAATGAGCAAGTCTGTTAGGGCGCAGCGCCAGGCAGCACCCGAACAGGAGGAACAAGAGCGACTAGCATGAGATGCAGAATAGATAGGAGCCTCTGATAGCACCTTTGGACATGGTGCTACATATGCTGATTGTGACCCCCCAGGAGGGTCTAGTCCTACTAAAACTACTGATGCCTAGGGTGTCCCAGGTATGTTCTATCCCTTATCCGCTCGTTTATTCGTGTTATGGTGAAGTGAGGAAACTACACTATCTTTTTGGAGGGGGTGGGGCATCCTACAACTTGAGAGTTTTTATTGCCACGTTTCTTTTCTCTCAAGTATATTATCTGGTAGAACTGGCATATTTAGGTCATAATATTTGTGTAAATATAAGTGTTCAAAGAAGTCTAGGGTATCCCTTGCACTGATCTATGTAATGTCCCATGTTGATAATGTTAAAGTTATATGTGTTAGCATCTCACCCTGACTAACATGTAAGATTGCTAGTAAGTGTTGTGTGTATATGGTTGTCATTCTACTGAATGAAGAATGTCTATGTTAGTTAGTACAATTTAGTGTAGAAGATGTATCATATGTGTGTAAGCTATATGCATAATTCAGTCGACGTGCTTTTGAGATAGAACTTGCCTAGTTAATCCCACTGAAATAATTGAATAGCTATATTAGGATTTGATCTTAGGTTGTTGTAGTTGATTAGTCATTTGGCCAAAAATTGACCAACCGAATGAAATTGTCCCTCTTGAACCAAAAGTTGAGCCTAAATGGACCTTTTCTTTGTAATCAACCAAATTCACTTCCCCAATCTATCGATTGATCTTTGTTTTGGCCCTGGTCTCTCCAAGGACATTGTGAACCTTTTCCTAGGTCAAAAACCTAAGTTGAGGGTGGATTATATAGGCATGGTCCCTTAAAAAAATATTGTGAACCTTGACCAAAGCCAAAGGCTTAAGTTGAGGGTGGCTAGTGCAGGGAGAACAGAAAAATGAGTGTGGAAAAGAATAAAGTGATGAAAGTAGAAATATGACTCTTATAATGCTTTAAATAAAGGATTTCCATGCGTTCTTTAGGAAATTTGTTACTTTGATGTTTGTTTTTGTGATTTTTCAGGAAAAATGACTAAGAATGGAGAAATAGGTTTACCATAGAAAAAGGGATGAAAAAGAGTGCAAAGAGGAGCAAAAAATGAAACCAAGTGTGGCCACATGGGGACCTACATGGCTCATGTACTTCCACACGGATCATGAGGCCCATCGTGGCCTCACAGTTGGTGGATGATGGCACAAGGAGCTGAAGGCATGCCCCACAACACACCTCATAGGCCGTGTAAAGAGAGACGGGCTGTGTGTTATCTCGTCAAAGTGACATGAATGTCTATCACCACCAAAAACCAAGAAAAATACATAAGTAAGGCCAAATGGAGCTTGCTACGGGCCGTGTGACCAACCACGGTCCGTAACGTGGAGGCGTTTGAAAGGATTGAGCAAAAAAATGCTAAGGCAAGACAAATATTCCGTTAAATGGACCATTGAATCGTACATTGGCCATATACTGACACATGGAGCGACAGCGGGGATGGAAGATGTTTTAAGGCCAAGTGTGACCACACAGACTGGTATATGGTCCGCCTAATTTCACACAAGTCATGTAGTGGCCCGTGCCCATGCCAAAGTCAATTTTCCTATATTAAATCGAATTAGATTTTCTTTGTATATAAATAGTATTTTTATTTCATTTTTACTTATGCTTGAACTGCTGGAGATAGAAAACTCAAGAAAACACTATTTTGCTTGTAATTCCATTGAATCTTATGGATTTCTACTATCTTATTCAAGATTGTAATCCGTGGATACTCTAATTCTTCAATAGTAAGTTCTTTATTATGAATTCTAGGTAATATTGTGGGTTATCTTTAGTGAAAATGCTGGGCTAAACCCACAACTAGGGTTGTGGGAACCTGGAAAATCAATAAGATAGACTAATATGGGTAAATCTTGAAATTGATTAGCATATATATCATAGTAATCTTCATTATAATTTCTTCCTTGATGGGTCGACGAATTAGAGTGAGCCTTTATTCATTACATGCCTGAAAGGGATGTTGTGATTGGGAAAGGAGTTCTGTGATGGAAATTTGGGATTTTTAACCTAGTCTAAGTACTTAAGACTTAAAGGTGAGAGTATTCCGAGATTGACAACAGGGGTTAGAAAGTATACGACTGAAAGGTGATGAATTATATGCATCTAAGAAGGACAGAGAGGTGAATTAGATGTTACATAACTTATTAGATCTTATATATGTGATCATGAATGAGTTTACCACTATATTTTTCTATCACATTAGATGTCATGGGGAACACAATCCTAACTTTGCATTAATTGTCTAAAATCCAGTTATCTTTGCACTCATTTGTTAATTTATTTTAGTAAGTTACTTTATAGAATTCAATATCCCCCATTTAATTTATGCACTTTTGTTTCAGTAATAGATATTACATCCAAAAATGATGCTAATAGATTTATTCTCATGCATTCCCTGTGGGATCGACCTCAACTCTGGTTGAGTTTTATATTTGATCATTGACCACTTTACTATTCTTTTTGGAGTGTAAGTTTGGGCGAATCATGGATGAAGTGTATAAAGTGTTGGATATCATGGGAGAGTCTTCAAAAGAAAAGGCATAGTTTGCATCTTATAAAATCAAGGGGTAGCTCAAGTGTGGTTTACTCAATGGAAGTCTGAGAGAGTGGATGAAGGTCTAATTTGTTTGGAGGTCTTCTATCTTGCATTTCTAGGCCACTTCTTCCTATATGAGCTTAGGGTGGTGAAGATGATGGAGTTTATCAACCTCAAATAGGGGAATATGAGTGTAAGGGAGTATGCCCTAGCACTACAAGAAAATAATTCTTTAACGAGGGGAAAATCCATAGCTAAAAGTATTGTCACACCTCGATTCTACACCTTAGACATGACTGGCACTCGAGAACCATCTCTGATCCCCAAGATAATCCTTGGCCTGGCTAACTACTCAACTAGAAACTTTACATGCATGCAAAAGCTTTACAAGATAAACCTTTTAAAATATTTAATAAAAACTCAGAGAATCTCAAATTAATCTTTATACAATGTCTGAAAACAACTTTTCATACAATTTGTAATAATACTTACAATATTCGAATGGAAAGACTAGACCGACACACTAACTATATCTATAAATCCTCTACTATACTGAGATAGGTTCTGTAACAACACCCATGGCTACCAGACTAAAAATAAAACACATAAACTAAACTTACTAGAGTCCTCTGAAAACAAAGACGTCTCACTAGTTGCCTCTAGAAAGCTAACATACTGAATATATGCTATCATGTGGGTACCTGAATTTGCATCATAAAATGATGCAGTGCCAAAGGCGTGAGTACATGGAATGTACAATATGCAAAATGTCCAAAATAGAAGCATAGGATAAGATACTATACGCAAGGTAACTAAAACATGTTTCAAAATAAGATAGCATAAGTAGTAATGCAATACATGCTGAAAATAGAACATATACTGAGAGTTTGTATGAATAAACTCACTTAATTTAACTTGGGGAGTTTCTCTAACCAACAACCACCACTATGTGCTTCGTGATGATACAATATCTTGCCCACGCTGCCAGAGTTGTCCCTTACATTACTGGGGTAAGGAACGAAAGCTAGGGAAATGGATACATCTCAAAACTGGGCCATCTCAGTGGCAAGAGAGGAGTTATACCTTGTTACAATCCTATCCGATGCTGCCATGTAGTTTATGAGTTCAAGTTATTATTATTACTCTTACTCATATCGGTGCTCAATACTACTCCCAAAGTAACTTTTGTAATGCTCATATCTGAAAACATGTCCCACTCTAGGTGTAAACTAAAAATATATTGCTTGGAGCCTTGCATTAACATATTTTCTATAAACTGGTTTTCTTTCTCAAACTAATAATTTCTTCTTAAACTCAGAAACTTATGAATGATGAATAATAATTCAAAAATATCGTAACTGTCTGAACTGCTCTTTTAAATCTGACATATTGTGCTCAAAAGATAGTGTAATAAATAGACTACTTGTATAACTAATGCTAATATATTTCTTTAATCAACTCATACCTTGAACTGAATAACCTTTCATGAATTTCATAGAGTCATAATTATATAAAAAATAATATCTTATCATGCAAAACTTGTCTCGGCAATAAAATAGTAGTAAAACATAATATGAAAAATAATTTTTGATTCTAGTTAGGGTTCATGTAACTATAGTAGTACTTCAAGAATTTAAAAGGATGTACTCAACACTAAAGTTCTTAGCATGATAATGACAAAATAACAAGAAATTCATAATAAAGTTCTGTATTTTCTCCATAAAATCATGGGAATGAAATTGACTTGACTCTTGACTAGAATTCTTGATAGTAAATAAGATTAAGAAGGAAAATAAGATTTTAGGTAGCCTTACATACCTGGTAAGAAGATAGATAATCAAATTCGCAAGGGATGGATCTCAACGTCTAAAACTCTAGCTTCTCTTCTCTTCTTCTCTCAAGAACCCCAACTCAATCTTAGCGTTAGAAAGTTTAGAATAGGTTTAGAAAACTTATTTATACCTAAAAGGACTTATATTAGTTGTGGTTGAAGTCTAGGAGGGGTGGGGATTGACCAAAATGCCCCTCACAAAACAAAAGAAAATTTTCTGACCCGAAAAACTCAATTCACGTTGTGCCTAGGACGTGCACATGTATAATTTTTGACTGAAAACTTAAAATAGGTTGAAAAACTATTTTTGTATGAGAATACACATAAAACGCATTTGTCAAATGCTTTTTATGAGTAAATTTTCATAAATCACTTTCCAATGGATTTTTCGATCCCGTAGAAAAATTCTGAAAAAATTGTATGTGTTGGTCCACATCCTAGGAGCATCACGCCTTGGGTACGGACCAACACTATTTTTAAATTTCATTACGAAAAATTATATTTTGATCCGGTTTCTCTAAAATCGGGTCGAGTTCATTTTCTACTTAGTTTTTCCTATTGATTGTAAATCCGATCTTGAATTTTCTATTGGAGCTTGGGAAGACGCGTTATGCGGATGATTCCATTGCAGGGGTATTTCAGTATTTTAATGAGTATTACAATATCTCTCCATTGGGATCATTCGTCCTTGAATGATGAGGATGCTGTGGTTCTCAAGGCACGAAGTCTACTCAAGAATTTAACCAAGCAACACTACACAATTGAAGCAATTATCAACCTCAAGTATAGAGGTGAGAATTTACCTCCAACATCATCTTAAAATGGGACGAATAGAATATAATAACTCCAACACTCAATACTCAATACAACTCAATGATAAACATCAACTTAATGTAAGAACTCAACTAGCTAATGGATGTCATATCTACAATGAGAAAAAGGTTACCATCTCAAACACTTCCATCAAAATTTCTGAAAACTCTAAAAGAAGGCTATTGACCTGATATAAGGATAGAATAGCCATGTACTGAAAGAACCAATTGTCAGCCTTCAATACAACCACTCTCCCCAACTATGCTCTTCTTCTTGAGTTATACCCCTCATTAACTGAAGCTTATAACTCTTGTCAACACCTAAGTCTATTGCATACTTTTATCATGTTCAAGCCTACCTCAAGGTCACAAAGTGCTACCCGTAAGGTGTTCATACTTATACCAATCTAATTCATAAGGATTATGTTCTGCACTTCGATAGATCTACTTAGAATACATTGCCAAAAGTCATTGATAGCCTACAACTATCCCTCACTTAATGGTGATCACACATTCAAGCGTATCATTTAAATCACTTAATATCTTCTTAGAGGTCAACATTACTTAGAAATCTTTAAACTTATGATAGCACCTCTACACCCATAATCTTATTAACTCCTATTATGAGATATACTATTCTACTCTTACTAGTTTCTTGTACACAATAAAATCCCATTTTTTCAGCCTGTAACCTTAAATAGGATAAGCATACTATAATTGTCACCATAAGTGACACCCATCCTCTTTCATCTATCGCTAGTCGTCCATTATCATGAACATCACTATCAATATCAAAAGTCTAAATTATTAGAAGGGCTTAGAGTATAATATCGTAAGCACAATTCATTTAGGAAATCTGATATGAGAGCATTTATAACGTAATATGATGCCACTAGTGTTTTAGGGCTCATCACGAGTTTATGGAATTGTGTTTGCATTGAAGCTCAAGTCTTATCTTGCATAACATAAGGCTAGAAACTATTAGTTCATGAGATAAGAGAAGAATTACTGAATGAAGTTATCACTTCTCACTTTAAGAGCTGAACCTGAACACGTAGAAACATGAAGTACATGAGTTCGAACCATGGGCATGGTGCCCTTACATCATCACGATGAAGTAGAAGGAATATATATGAAATAGAAAAGCATCAACATATTATTTTGATCAACTAAACCCTATCAAAAGCTCAAGATCTACTTTGATTTATTACCTAAACATCTCCCACTTAGCTGAAAGGTCACCTCTCTAATTCTATGAACTGATTCTCTTTGCTAAGCTAAATACAACCCTCTAGACGATTGGAGCACCACTATATACAGAATGCTTATATCCTCTTGTTACTTACTACACAAGGATGTGAAACTGCTACTAAAACTTTCTTCCGAGATAGAAACTTCTAACTTTATTCTATGTATCTTTGTAGACATCTTCCATTTCTTACTACTCTTATTAGCATAATAGCCATTTTCTATGACTTATGATCTAATATCTTCCTTTTTGGTCTGCTAACACTCATCTTCTATGTTCACTTACATTTGATTGGAGAAAATTTGGACTATAATGGGAGACTCCTCATTATCTACGACTATCACCCCTTTGACCCAACTCTTGAGGGTGGTAGGGAATGTCTACATTAGCATACTCCACATTGATATCTCAATGTACTCTTTAGGTACCACTGTAACTGTCACGACCCAACCCAAGGTCGTGACCAGTGCCCGATAGGGGCACATAGATACATACTAATCTTAATTTCCTCATTTACCCGACCTGGACACCTGCCGGAATTTCGGCAGAGTTTCCTCTGTTTTATTAACTAACCTCACCTGCAAATAAAACCCA
>JAOTQR010077322.1:0-12254 GCA_025774065.1 Solanum ossicruentum | reverse complement strand
GAGGAGGGGCGGGGGGTGGAGGAGGGGGGTGCGTTCTCGCCGGGGGTGGGGGGGGTGCGGGGGGGGGGGGGGGGGGGGGGGGGGGGGGGGGGGGGGGGGGAGCTATTCTTATAGTAATCGAACACTCAATCGAGTTCCCATAGTAAAACACAATCTATTCCATATGAGAAATGGAAAGGGAGAAAGCCTAACCTTGAATACTCAAAAGTGTGGGGGTGTTTAGCTAAGGTCCAGATTCGTAAACCTAAAAGGCAAAAATATGACCTAAGATTGTTGATTGTGGATTCATAGGATATGCCTTAAATAGTAAAGCATATCGATTTCTGGTGTGTAAATTAGAACTGACATTCATGTCAATACGATAACTGAATCAAATAATGCTGAATTCTTTGAAACAATATATCAGTATAAGAAAGAACATGAATCATATAATGAAGGAGCTAAATAGCCTCGAGAAGAAGCAAAGGAAAGTGATCATAATGAGGAAAATCTAAGGTGTAGCAAACGTCAAAAGACCTCTACTTCCTTTGGACCTAATTTTGTAACATTTTTGTTAGAAAATGAGCCTCGAACTTTTAAAAAAGCAATGATTTCTTCAGAAGTAAAATATTGGAAAGAGAAAGTTAATAGTGAGATTGATCCATAATGAATAATCATACATGGATTGGTTGATCTTCCTACTGGAAATAAACCCCTAGGGTCTAAATGGATTTTCAAAAGGAAAATGAAAGCTGATGGCACTATTAATAAATACAAGTAAGTCTTGTTAAAGGATTTAGACAACATGACGGTCTTGATTACGTTGATACATACTCACCTGTAACAAGAATTACGTTAATTCAAACAAAAGTAGCATTAGTTGCGGTGTACAGCCTAGAAATTCATCAAATGGATGTTAAAACAATCTTATTAAATGAAAATTTGGAGGAAGAAATCTATATGGAGAAACTACAAGGGTTCATAGTTCCTGGAAATGAAAAGAAGGTGTGCAGACTTGTTAAGTCTTTGTATGGAATTAAACAAGCACCCAAACAATGGCATACAAAATTTGACCAGATAATGTTGTCAAATGGTTTCAAAATTAATGAGTGTGAAAAATGTGTTTACATTAAGAACACTCCAAACAAAGTTGTCATTGTTTGCTTATATGTGGATGATATGTTAATAATAAGTAACGATACTGCTAACTTAAATGCTACTAAGTATATGCTTGCTAGTAAGTTTGATATGAAAGACCTCGGAGTTACTGACTTGATATTAGGGTTTAAAAAATTCACAAAACTCCTTAAGGTCTAGCATTGTGTCAATCTCATTATATCCAAATTGTACTAGAAACATTCAAGATTTTAAACTACAAAAGTGCAAAAGCCCAATTGATTTGAACCTTGATCTTGTTAAGAATAAAGGAAATAGTCAATCTCAATTGGATTATGCCAGAGTATTGGGAAGTTTGATGTTCATGATGAACTGTATGTGACCAAATATAGCTTGTGCTCTAAGTAAATTGAATTGGTACATAAGTAATCCCAATCAAAATCATTGGATGACAATGAAACGAGTTTGGAGTATCTAGAACACACTCAAAACTTTTCTTTGCATTATAACATGTATCCAACAATTGTTAAAGGATACAGTGATGCAAACTGGACTACTGGGTCAAATGAAACTAAGTCTCGAAGTAGATATGTCTTTACTATTGGTGGAGGAGCAATATCATGGAAATCATCCAAACAAACGTCTATAACTCGATCGACAGTGGAAGCTAAATTCATAGCCTTAGATAAGACTAGTGAAGAAGTTAAATAGCTTCGAAATTTCTTGGAATACATTCAATTCTAAATTAAACCAATGACTCCTATACGCATATATTGTGATAGTCAAGCAATAATGGGAAGAGTTGGGAGTGTTATATATCACAGTATGTCTAATCATATACATCAAAGACCTAATACCATTAGATAACTAGTGGAATTAGCACGTACAATTGACTATGTAAAGTCAAAGGATAATGTGTCAGATCCACTTACAAAGGGCCTAACTAGAGAGAGAGTTGAGAGATCATCAAAGAAAATGGGACTATGGTCGAGGACAAATCATCAGTGGCGGTAACTCTACTTAGAAGAATGGAGATCCCAAGATCTAGATTCAAGGAGATCAAACAAAGTCACTAATGATGGTTCAACATTGTCAAAATTCTTATAAGGTCCATTCTCATGATGAGACAATGTTCAGAAAAAAGGATAATGTATTATGACCTTTTAATGGTTTCTAAATTTGATACAAGGTATATCAAATAATATTTCTATGAGATAACACCTTTAGAAATCACCTATGTAAGTGTGAAGTGTAAGCCGCTTCAAGGAGAATCTAGTAAGGTAGTTCTATGCACTTATGAACTAGAAAGTGTTCATGGCTGAAATGAACAAAATAATGTGAACCATAGATAGTAAAGTGTTGATTGTGTGGCATATAGTTGTCTAGGTATACACCAAAGCTCGATGGTTTAAAGATATCAAATTTACCAATTGATCGAGTATATCCGACATATGTTCACTATAGAAAGTCCAAAGAGAAACCTACTTATCCAGATGCAACTAATCCTTGCTTGTAAAGTACACACTTGTCCGTTCTTTTCTTAGAGTTAATTTCCATTCATGTGGGGGATCGTTGAGTTTAAAAGGTGTGAATGAGGAGTTATAACTTTTCTAATAAAGATTGTGACCTTTTCAATAAGGCACAATAAACACCTGTTGTTCTTCATATATAGAGAATTTTCCTATCATTTTAAAATGAGTTTTTCTGACTTCTTCTTCTTCTACACAAAGAAATTCTAGTGTGCTTTACTGCTGTCGAGTGGTTCTGACACCATGATTTTAGGTATCAATACACCAGTGAGTAAAATCAGTCTATCTTGATAGGATATATTCCATTGACCTTGGGTACTTGATGGGAATAATTTCCTTAAGAACACACTGTGTATTTGTTGAGTCAATATACTCCTAGCCTACTGAAGGATCTAGTTACTCTACGTACAATAAGCTAAAACTTGGAAAAAGTAAATAACAAAAATAAGTGAATAAGGATTTTTACGTGGAAAAACTCCTTGCTAAAGGAAGGAACAACCACGACCTATCACCACAAGATTTACCAATGCCAAATCCACTAAAGAGCAAAGTAAAGAAATACAATGCACCAACTATTTCTCTACTTTCCCACCAAGAATACTTGTACTCCAGGCACAAGTAATGAGCACCCACAGCCTGTTTTAGTCCCAAACTAAAGTTCTTATGCAACTAAACTAAGACACAACATAAGCCATTAACTATCACCCTAGCTACACAACATGCAATACACAGAAAGTAATGAACATACACTAATCATGTACCTTTATAACTTAGGTGTGATCTTACACTTTAGAAGACTACACAACAATCAACCAACTAGAGAACTATAGAACAAATCTATCATATCCCTCATCAGGAAATGCTATGTCTTAATACACAAGAAGCCAAGGAAGAGCTTTTCAAGACAAGAATAATCAAACTTAGAATACATGAAAAAACTGTTTTAACTCCTTAGACACCTTCCTTTTATACTGTTGTGGCTACATCATATGGACCACTGGTCCTTTAGTACATCTCTGATGGACATTTCACCAACCACAACAACTTTACAGGCTATATCCCACAACCAGCTTCAGCACCGCAGCACGAAAGTCTACCTGGTCCTTCACTCAATTTGTTGATCATCAAAACATAAAACACTTGATATACTTCATGTACTTAACAATTTACCCCTTTTTGACGATGACAAACTAAGCCCCATTGATCAACCTGGTACCTTGAACTTATGCTTCCCATACCTGTTATTCCCTATGAATATAATATTCCCGTTGAATATGATCACAATCTTTCCCTTTTTGGCATCATTAAAAGGAAAACAGTAAACTAAGAGAAGATCACAAGAAGAAAAATAGTAAGCATTTGAGTAAGTATAACGGAAATAAAATCATAGAAAATAGAGAACAGGAAGTAGATAAAAGATACACAAATAGAAACCCGACACATTCCATTTAATATTCCATGCATAACCACATATCAATAAAAACATGAATTGCCCAGATCTAGGCTAAGACCACATAAAAAAGCTTTAAACATAAGAATAGAAGACAGATACTTCTGAAAAGGAGGAGAAAGGGGGGCGGGGTACACAAGTAGGAAGCCTAGGAACTAGAGGACTTGGAGGCTACGGACTGAATAAGCTTCACCATGTTGGCACTGTGATCCTTGTGTGCATCTAGAAGCTGCTGGGTGAGAGACTTAACCACCTTGGTCAATTGGGCATTTACTTCCCTCAGCTCGATTACATTAGCAAAATTAGGTCCTTCTCTAGAGGCTTTTGCCACTTCAGTATTTGGCAAAGTAAGGTCGGCATCTTTCTTGGCAAGGGTTGCTATTAGTTCCTCTACTTGTTTCCTCAGGGCTTCATTCTGATCTACCAAATTAGACATAGGTGATTTTTTTCCCCTGCCCTGAGGTCACTACACTCATATTTCACTAGAGTGTTTTGAGAAAAGGGCTGCTTGATTATCCTATAACTCCCCTGCTTAATTCCACTGCCTAATGCTCAAACACCCAATTTAGTAAAAATCCAAAGGCCAGACCATGCTTCCCTTCTACCATTTTAAAGACTTTAGTCATGTGTTCCATCATCAGGGCGGGCTGATTTATTAGTACCAGAGTGCTTAGTTTCTCCATCAAATAGAGGTCGGCCATAGTAGCTATGGTTCTCTTCTCAATCCTTGGTAATAATACCTTGTTGAAAAATTCTACATACAACTGATACTGACCCTTGAGTAGCTTCTTAGAAACGACTGAGGTTTTTTTTTCAAATTCCTAGCCTCTTCTGAGACGCTTTTTGAGGGGGACATATCAACAACAGATCTGATTCCTGCCTTCTTTACCTGTTGGATTTTGCTCAAACTAGCTTCATCAACTCTGAAAGAAATCTCCCTACTTTGGTAATAAAACCCCCATTCTCCTGAATCTCCATATTTAGGTAGAACTCTCTTACTTCCCATTCATGTAGAAATGGTACAGGCTATTCAAAAACATGTCCCCACCCTTGAGATTCCACTGCATCCACTAACTCATATATCCCTGGGTTGTTCATTGCCATAGGTTCAAATACTCTCCTATTCAACACCTTTTGATTTTGAAGAAGATTGATTCTCTGGTCCCTTGTAAGAACCTTTTCATTTTTTGTCTTCTCTAACTGTAAGCCTAGTCCCCGAGTGGAAGCAGGGTCACTCCTCTTTCCCTTGGTACTTTCCTTCTTCTGATGCTTTGAGTCTTTAATCCTATCAGGTCCCTTACTTAGGTCCCCTTCTTCTTCTTTTTCTAATTATGTCCAGTCAACAACAATATGTCCTCCTTAGGTATTTCCTCCGCAACTTCGACAATCTGATCCTTAAGTATGTTTTTCTGAACAATGGTGGTTCTTCTTAGTCATTTCTTGGAAACATGCTTCTGTCTACTTGTCTTGTGGTATCACCCAATAACTTTCTTTTAGTACCTTTAGTTGAATAACTTCTAACAATTGCAGTATCCTCTTCACCCACCTTTCTTTTTCCTTTGTCTTTTCTGACCTGGTCCTTCGTAAGAGCAGGAGAGGAAATGATTGCAGGTTTTTTCAAACTCCAGGATAGAGGTTTACTTTCCTCCTTATCATCTTCATCAGCTAACGTTTCTTCTTCCTGAGCAACATTTATTGGCCGAGCCTCACTCACAGGCGGCGTTTGGTCATAGATAGGCTTACCCAGTGCTAAAGTGAGATAAGGAGAAGTGGCATCTTCTCTCACATCATGGTCTCCATATTTCAACTTTAATAAGTTTTCGTAACCCATTCTGGTCCTTCAGCAAATATGTTTGATTCAGTTCCCTTGTCTTTTACCAGATCCACCTCAAAGTATTTTTCTGACAGGGAGGAAGAGGTGTGTCCCAGAGGGGAGGTTTTGCCTTGTCCCTCTATAACAGAAGGAGAAGGATCTACAGGGTTCAGGTCAGGAAGGGTACCAGGTAATTCAACCACAACAGGTGCAGATGCAGAATGAAGAGTTGGAGAGGTAGGGGTAAGGCCCTGGGTTAGAGGATGAAGCACATCAAACTTCACCGGAGTGTGAAGAGGTATGGATGATGGAGTATTAATGTTAGGAGATGGTATGGGCTCATCATCCACCTCTAACTTAGTAGAAGATTGGTCATATTTTGTATACATAGTGGAGAATACAAAGCGACTTTTGACGAAGTTGAGAAAGCAAAAGAGAAGGGTAGGTACAATGTTTGATATTTCTTGGAATGGAGATGAAACAAAAATGATGAACAAAATCTTCTTTAAAAGGAGAGAAAAGAAGTATCTGGTCCCTGATTGGTTACGACTCTTCGGGGATTAGAACGAAGTGATGTCGATTCAGGGAAAAGCTGAGTCAACATGACAGGTCCTGAGAGTCCATATTAATGAAGTAAGAGATTATAAACAGAATACTAACCTGGTGATGAGTCAGTTCCCTGAGTGATTCCTTTCCAGTCTTTTTACTATAAGTCCTATGAAATTGCCAATTTTGCTAATCTGCAAAGTACATAGTAGCATTTTAGTATTGTGAATAATTTCTCAGATACCTATTTAGAATTTTTTAGCCCATGAATATAAGAGAGCATCACAATCATTTTGACTCTTCATGCATTTGTTTTATCAACCTCAGCCTTAGTCTATTCCTTTCGAACTGGAGCAGGTCCTCCCTGGTTTCTTTGAGACATCAGAACTATTTGGATCATCTTATTGAGCAGCACTATCATTATCATCATGATCTACACCATCTACCTGTGATTCCCTTATAGTATCACCAGGTCCTTCTAAGGATTCTTCATTTATATCACCTTTATTTGCTCTGTTCTCATTTTGGGCAGGTTTATTTGTTGAGGGATCATTTATCAGACTGTACCGTTGAAATTAAGTGTCTCATCCTGATCCAGTCTTCACCATCATTGATGTTCTTCTTCCACCTCTGTTTTGAACTTCAAAATTTCTGAAGTTCACTTTTGGTAGGCCATGAACCAGATCCTTGGACACTAGTTTGTTCAACAATGAGGGACGGACATGGCTAAGTCTCCTGTGCCTCAAGTCACAAGAGTTATCTTGTGCCTTTAGGCATGTCAAATTTGTTCTCTTTTGTTGTTCTCAGATCTGCTACATATATGTTCCTACACCTCATAGCTGTTAACATCATTTCATCTATGGACAACTTGTGATTGTGCATTTATATGATAGACACTTTGACTTCAATCCCTTATCACAGATTTGAGATACACTAAGATGACTGTGCTTTAGACCTTCTACATAGTACACATTCTCATTAGCTTTCTCGAATCATTTGCTAATATTTTCAATGCATATGATGTAGCCATTTTGACCACCATCAAAGACACACTGCCTCCCTCAAACGCATTCAATGTGAGGTAGTTTTTAGTCCGTCTAGTCATGTGCTTCGTGCATCTACTATCCATGTACCAACACTAGCTTCTTCCTCCTAACCTTTAATGCAAGTGATCAAAAGTTAATCTTGAGAACCAATTTTAATCTGAGCTCCCAGTAAGCAGATAGTGGCTTGATTAAAAATTTCCTGGTCCAGAGGGGCAGAGGTTTGGTCCTCCGTTTTGGCTTAGGACCTGGTCCCTCCTTCATATTTTTGTTTTCCAAGTGAGCATACTTCTGTTTGTTCAATGTTCTCCACAAAACTTCACAGTTGTCTTTGAGATGACTATTTTTCCCATAGTACAGGCACAAAAGATTATCAGCAACAGACACATACTTCCTGTATGGATTATAAGAGGGGTCAACCTTATTGACATAGCCCAGTCCCCTTGTTTCAGAGCTCCAACTGCTGGACATGTCTCCCAGAAGCTTGGAAGATGCAGTCCACTTCATAGATTTGTTCAAATCTTCTTTAACTTTCACTAGGTCCTTCTCCATTACTGTGTTTCTTTCTAAAGCTAAGTGTAACTTTAGTTCAGCCTCCTTGATCTTTTCTTCCAAAGCAAGTTCATTTTCAGTTATTTTTCTTTTCAATTTTGCATCATACTGATCATCAGAGTTTATCAGTTTCAACAATTCATCTTTTTTTGTTTCTAGAGCTAATACTTTAACTTCAAGATTAGAAAATTGAGTAGTCAACATAGTTTTTCACCCTGCGATACAACTACACTACTGCTTAGCAAATCCTTCTGAGTAGCCAGTTCATAAATAAAATCAATGAGAACACAAGCTAGTTTTTTTCAACTATCTTATAGAGTAAAGATCCAAGTTATCTTTAAGGTCTAGCAGTGTTACCTATTCATCTTAATCTTCATCTCCTTCATTATCTGACTGAGCCATAAAGGCAAACAGGCCATCATAAATTTCATCGTCGTCCTTGACTGCAAGCATAGATGAGTTTACAAGTTGTTCCTTATCTTCAGACTCACTAGATGCATTTCCCCATACCCCTAGTGCCTTCATCATGATCTTCTCAACAACAACCCTTTTCTTGTACTTGTCTGGAGTGTGGTCCTTCCTTCTTTCGTTGCCATTTCTTTGTCCATCCTTATATTCACTTTTTTCATGAGGATACTCTCTGATGAAGTGTCCTATTTTACCACACCTATGGCATAAATCAGTGTTTCCATGAGCCCTACCACCATTTCCTTTCTTAGCTATGTCATGACTTATTCTTACAAACTTGTTGAACCTTTTGGTGAGATATGTCATATCTACCCTATCAATCTCTTCATCACTTTGAGTAGTTTTTAGAGCCTGTGTTTTGTCTTTTTTCCTTCCCTCTTGGCTGTATCATGCTTCTTTTTCATGGCATCTACCTTTCTCTCCCATGAATTGCGAAGCACTCTCAGAATTTTTTGAACTTTTTGCTTTGACTGATAGGTTCTCCCCAACATTTGAGCTCATTGGTTATTGTTGAGAACGTGGTTTCCATTTTTTGTATAGTTTCACCTTCGTGCATAATGAAATCCTCATACGAAGACGTCAGCATGTCGACCTTGGAGTCTATTACTTGCCCTATTCCTTCATGAGCATTTTTCAAACAGTCCCAAATTTCTTTAGCAGATTCACAAGCAGAAATTCGTTTGTATTCCTCAGCTCCTCACAAGCAATCAGTTTCTTTACGTTGTAATTTTCTCTATTTTCTTCCTGTCCAACTCACTGTATTATTGCCTGGTCTTGGGAACAGACTTGGTAGTGTCACCTTCTTTCACTTCAATCACTGGAACATATGGTCTATCTAAAATAATGTCTCATAGTTCACTATCTTCAACCATCAAAAAGTCATGCACACGACCTTTCTACCATCCGAAGTATTTGTCGTTGAATCTTGGTGGTCTTGTGGATGATTATCCTTTTTCTAAGTTGGATGGAGCAGCCATTTTCACAGTAAATCTTAAGGTGTGAACCTGATAGAGATCCTTGCTCTGATACCACTTGTTGAGTCAACGTGCTCCTAGCCCACTGAAGGATCTGGTCTCTCTGCGTACAATAAGCTAAAACTTGGAGAAAGTAAATGACAAAAAAAATAAGCGAACAAGGATTTTTACGTGGAAAAAATCCTTACTCGAGGGAGGAACAACTATAACTAGTCACAATAAGATTTACCAACACCAAATCCACTAAAGAGCAAAGTAAACAAATACAACATACTTGCTATTTCTCTCTACTTTCCCACCAAGACTACTTGTACTCCAAGCACGAGTAATGAGCACCCAAAACCTATTTTTAGTCCCAAACTATAGCTCTTATGTAGCTAAACGGAGACAAAACACAAGCTGTTAGACTATCCCCCAGTCTACACAACATGTAATACACAAATAGTAATGAACATACACTGATCATGTACCTTTATAACTTAGGTGTGATCTTACACTTTAGAAGACTACACAACAACTAACCAACTAAAGAACTATAGAACTAATCTATCATGTCCCTCGTCAGGAAATTCTATGTCTTAATCACAAAAATCCAAGGAAGAGCTTTTCAAGACAAGAATAATCAAACTTAGAATACTTGAAAAAATTGTTTTAATTCCTTGGACACCTTCCTTTTATACTGTTGTGGCTACATCATATGGACCACTAGTCCTTTAGTACATCTCTGATATACATCTCACCAACCACAACAGCTTTACAGGCTATATCCCACAACCAACTTTAGCACCGCAACACGACAGTCTACCTGGCCCTTCGCTCAGTTTGTTGATCGTCAAAACATAAAGCACTTGATGTACTTCATGTACTTAACAATATTCAGTGGGCTCGATTTTCTTCTTGTCAATTTTATTTTTTTGATTTTCTTTACAGATTTTTTTTCATTATTAGTTTTAGTTTCTAATTTTGAAAACTTGATTAGAATCTTTGTGGTTATTATTTTCACAAAGTTTTGTTATACAAAAGTTTTGTTTTACAAAATATTTTTTTTACAAAAGTTTTGTTTACTGCAAAAGTTTTTTGTTTAATAAAATTTTTTGTTCTAAGTATTTTAGTAATACATGTTGAGCATCAATGACATGCTAGTATGTACAGTTTACTTGAAAAAAGGTATAATTGAATTTAGTAATGTTATTTAAATGTATACGAGTTAGGTTGATCTTGAGGATAAACAATTGTGCATGAAATAAATTGCAATAACAATAAGATATAATGAATATAAAGCAAGAGGTTGATCAAATTGTATATTAGATCCTGAAGATTGAGCCTCCTTGGAGGCTTAAATACAACATATCTGAAGTGACTTAGGAAACCAAAAATTTAAAAAATAAAATTTGATTATCTAAAATTAAAAAAAAAAATTATTTCTTAAAAAGAGCCGAAAACTATGTAATACCAATATGTTATCATCATATCGATGGAGTACAACAGAGAATCAAGTTCAGTCATATATGATATCGATATGGTATCAATAAATTGACCTAATATTACAAAGAATATAGTTTTTTTACTAATTTAGAGTTTAATAATATTCTTTTAATTATTTTTTTTATTTATTTCTTAAGAAAAACATAATCTTATATAATACCATTAGGGTATCAATATACTGCCAGAGTACCACGGAGGATTAAACTTATCTTATGTGATACTGGTATGGTATCTATATACCGTCGAAGTATCACAAAAGATTAGTTCATAGTAGACATAATGACATCATGGGCGAAATAAAAAAAGCAGAAAGTGGGGTAGGGGGTAAATAATTTAGGTCATGGATCCATTAAGGATAAATAGCTTGGATTGGGTCTAATTTGAGTAAATAAGTTCACATTGGATTGATTTTGTGTAGTTTATGATTTTCTAAAATATATGGTAAGAGAAAAATATATAGTAGAAGGTATCAGGAGAATTGATAGGCAGAATTAATGTTGATAAAAAGACTCCTAAAAGATAAAAGTGAATGATATAATAAATTCATCTAATACATTTAAACTCCTCTGCTACATAAACAATAAATCATACTATAATAACATGTTACTTGATGATATGTATGTCAATAAAATAATACTTTCTTGATGTTATGTGACACTCTTTAATTTGATACGATATTTAAGAAAAAAAAAGTCTTCTGAAACTTGTGATGTAAAATTATTCTGTTTTAAAAAAATGATATTTTTTTTGCAATATTTTATTTTCAGCTCTCCATGTGGCATCCTTAAGGCTACAAGATTAAAAGACATTTTGGTACATTTGACATAATTTCAATTTAGAATCACAAAATCAAAAAGTCTTCTTTATTTTTTGAAACTCCATATCAAGTCAAACCAAATTATTCTTTTTGTGACGAAAGAATATTTGACAATGGACAAGTCAGGAAAGACTATTTGTGAAACTAATTTGAGAGGAAAATGAAGCACCTGCTTTGAATTTCCATATATAGAACTTCAATGATATTTCTTCAAACTTCTAATATAATTTCTTTGTTCTATTTTTGACTTGACACTATATTTAAAGAAAAAAACTTATGGTCTAAAATTATTTTTAAATATTTATGTAATTGGGAATCATTTCACTAAGGATAAAAAGAGAATTTTTGTAACACCCCACATTTTACATGTAGTAATGCTGTGTGAAATAAATCATGATATGGATTGGTCAAATTAGTGTCCATTCTTGAAAGTGCTTGATTCTCTTGTTAACGGGCTATATGAGGGTCTAACGCTTCAGAGG
>JAOTQR010077321.1:0-12254 GCA_025774065.1 Solanum ossicruentum | reverse complement strand
GGGAGAGTCATGATGTGGTGGTCAAGGGTAGGTTTATCTCTTGCATTAAAGCCCAAAAGTTGATCTCTAAGGGGTGTTTCTATCATCTTGTGAGGGTTAGGGATGTTGAATCCAAAATCCTTCCCATAGAGTCGGTTCCGATGGTAAATGAGTTTCTTGATGTCTTTCCTAATGACCTTGTTATTGTTAGTGAAGAAAAAGGATAGATCTCTTAGAATGTGTATTGACTACCGGTAACTTAATAGGTTCACCATAAAAAATAAGTATCCTCTAACAAGGATTGATGATTTGTTTGACCAACTTCAAGGGGCTAGTTATTTCTCTAAGATTGTTCTTTGGTTCGGCTATCATCAAGTGAAGGTGAGGGAGTATGACATTCCCAAAATAGCCTTCCAGACTAGGTATGGGCATTATGAATTTGTGATTATATCTTTTGGGTTGGCCAATGCACTGGCTATCTTCATGGATCTTATGAATAGGGTATTTAGACCCTACCTTGATTTGTTTATGGTGGTTTTCATTGATGATATCTTGATCTATTCTCATAGTGAGGAGGAGAATGTAAGCCATTTGAGGGTAGTGTTGCCAATATTGAGAGAAGAGTTGTATGCCACATATGAGAAGTGTGAATTTTGGTTGAAAAAGGTTGTCTTTCTAGGTCATGTGATGTGAGGGGATGGTATTAAGTGGATCCTAAAAGGACATATGTGATTAGAAATTGGCCAAGACTATTAACCCTATCGAATATTAGATGTTTCTTTGGTTTAGCGGGTTATACTAAAGGTTTGTGAATGGGTTCTCTTCTATTGCTTCTGCCATGACTAAGTTGACCATAAAGAAGGCTAAGCTTGTGTAGACTGATGAGTGTGAAAAGAGTTTCCAAACCTTGAAGGATAATCTTTTCTCCGCTCCTATCTTGTCTTTACAGGAAGGGTTGAAAAGGTTTATTGTGTATTATGATGCCTTCTAGATTGGTTTGGGTTGTGTCTTGATGCAAAATGGTAAGGTGATAGCTTATGCCTCTAGGAAACTTAAGGTGCATGAAAAGAATTATCCTACTTGTGATCTTGAATTGGCCGTCGTGGTATTTTCTTTGAAAATTTGGCGTCATTATTTGTATGGAGTGCATATGGATATGTTTACCGATCATAAGAGCCTCCAATATGTGTTCACTCAAAAGGATCTCAACATGAGGCAACGGAAGTGGTTAGAGCTTCTTAAGGATTATGATATGAGTGTCCATTATCATCCTGGTAAGGCTAATGTTGTGGCCGATGCTTTGTGTAGGGTATTTATGGATATCCTAGCTCATGTTGATAATGGGGGCATGGAGATGGCTAGGGAGGTTCAATGGTTGGCTAATTGGGAGTAAGATTAGAAGAGATTGATAATGGTGGTATTGTGGTTGTTGATGGTTCAAAATCTTCATTGGTTGATGAGGTAAAAGCAAAGCAAGATCTTTACCCCCTCCTTGTTAGAATTGAAGGTCTTGGTTAGAGAGGTCACGGTGGAGGTTTTCTCCAAAGGGGGAGATGGTGCCCTTAGATACCAAAGTAGGTTGTGTGTGCCTTGAGTTGATGATTTGAGAAAGAGGATTATTGATGAGGATCATAATTCTTCTTATTCTATTCACCTCGGCTCTACAAAGATGCATATAGATTTGAGAGGTGTTTTCATGGGGAGGTATGAAGAAAGACATTGCTAAATTTATATTTAGTTGCCATAGTTGCCAATAAGTCAAAGACAAACACCAAACGCTGGCCCAAGATATAGAGATTCCTACTTGGAAGTGGGAGGAAATTAACATGGATTTTGTCGGATTTTGTGGTTGGGTTGCCTAAGACTAGAAAGGGTTTTGATTCTATTTGGATTATGGTTGATAGAATGACAAAGTCGGTCCATTTCCTACCATTTAAGACTACTTATGGGGCCGAAGACTATGCTAAGTTGTTAATTCATGAGTTGGTTAGATTGCATAGGGTGCCCTTGTCTGTCATATCTGATTGTGGTGCTCAATTCACTTCACACTTTTGGAGATCCTTCTAAAGAGGTCTTGGTACCAAGGTTAAACTTAGTACGACCTTTCACCCTCAAACGGATGGCCAAGCCGAAAGAACTATCCAAACTCTTGAGGATATACTTAGAGCTTGTGTTTTGGAGTTTGAGGGTAGTTGGGATGATCACCTTCTACTGATTGAGTTTTCTTATAATATAACTATCATTCTAGCATTGGTATGGCTCCTTTTGAGGTCCTCTATGGTAGGCATTATAGGTCATCAATTGGGTGATTCGAAGTGGGATAAATGGCTTTGTTGTGTCCGAATATTGTCATGAAGGCTATAGAGAAGGTAAGGTTGATTAGGGAGAGGTTGAAAATAGTGCAAAGTCATCAAAATTCCTATGTCGATGTAAGGAGAAGGGAGCTTGAATTTAAAGTTGGTGATTGGGTCTATTTAAAGGTTTCATCCATAAAGGGTGTGACTCATTTTGGTTAGAAGGATAAATTGAGACCAAGATTTATAGATCCTTATAGGGTGTTGAGGAGAATTGGCAAGGTAGCTTATGAGTTAGAGTTTCCTAGTGAAATGAATTTGGTTCATCCGGTTTTCCATGTGTCTATGTTGTGGAAGTGTATGGGTGACCCTAATGCTATTGTGCCTTTTGATGTTGTGGGTGTTGTTGAAGACAACTTGACTTATGAAGAGGTTCCAATAGAGATCCTGGATAGACAAGTGAAGAGATTGAAGAACAAGGATATGGCTTCCGTTAAGGCCTTTTGGAGGATCAACAAGTCGAAAGTGCTACATGGGAGGCCGAGGCAAACATGCAAAAGTGATATACCTATCTCTTCCGTTTTACTCAAGCCTAAGGTACTAATTCTAAGTTTTCAGTGTGATTTCATATCTCATCTATCAACCCTTTGTGTCATTGCATGCATTAAGGTTTATGTTTGGCAAGTTCAAGGTGATTTTGACACTTATGTTGATATTTTTGAAACGATGTTTAAGTATATTGATGCATTCATGTTGGGGCTGATTTCTTCATGATTACTCTTCTTATATATATATTTTTGACATACGGGGATGAGTGTTCCCAAGGGGGAGATATTGAAACAACCCCAAAAAGTGTCCGAACATATGCCTCGGAAGTGCCCGGAATCGTAATTTTCATATATCTCAAAATCCATGCATTTTGATCAGGGAAAAAATTCGACTTCATATTCTTGATCAGGGAAAAAATTAAGTGAAAAATGGCTCTAACCTCAATTTTAGAGCAACCGTATCAAAATTCAAAAATCTATAATTTTGCTTATCCAGTGTCTGTCCGCGATAGTACCGCTACACGCCTCCATCGCAAACTAGTGTTATTTTTGTCCATTATTTTATATCACTCCAAGGCTTTTGGGTCTTGGGCCTAAATCTCGCCATGTGTGAAAATACCTATATTTAGTCATATTTCACCTTTATATCATATAAGACATTCCCCAATACTCTCTCAAACACTTGGACAAATATTTCACCTAAAATTCAAATGCCAAAACTCATTTTAGATCTTAAGGATTTCACTCAAGCTTCAAGTATCCATTTCCAATCTTCATCAAGGAATTCTCTAAAGCTAAGGTATGTGGGTTTCAACCATTAGATCTTTTCACCCATGGTACCCAAGCTTTTTCTTTTTTCTTTTTACCTAAATTACATGTTTCTAAGTTGATTTAACTTATGGGTCTAGTATTATGAATTTGACTATGAACTATGTAGGGGTTTTGTAAAAGTGTGACTGCTTAAGTATGTTTTGGGCTATGAATCTTTGATCTATCTTGAGATTTGATGAAGGGTTTTGATGTACTTTGCAAGGTGGTATTACCAAGTGTTGATGGATTGATTTACTTTAAGATTTTTTGCATGCTTTCACTCTTTAATTGCGTGATCTTACACTAGCATTACACACCCATCAAGTGTTCGATAAAATGCCGGTTAGGGTTCTTGAACTATTGATGATCCATTGCATGACCTATGATTTGTATGAATTATGATGATGAAAGGAGTATATATGTATTGATTTCATGAATAGTACGTATAGTGTTGCAAGCTGACCACGCCTCGTTCTGGAGGTGGTAGGCCCGAATAACCATGTTGGGGGATTGTACCTCAAGTACCTCGCTCGAGAGGTTGTAGGCCTGTGTAATCATATTGGGAGGTTTGTACCTCAATTGCCTCACTTAGGAGGTAGAAGGCCCATGCAACCATGTTGGGAGTTTGTACCTCAATTGCCTAGCTCGGGAGGTAGTAGGCCCGTGCAACCACGTTGGAGGAGGGAGGGTTTGTACCTCAATCGCCTTGCTAAGAAGGTGGTAGGCCTTGGTTACTAATGATGGTCTCTTCCTACACATGTATTATGTTTTATGTAAGCATTTTTTACTAGAAGCATCATTCCTGCATGTCATATTGCTATATGCTCATTTATTGTCTAAATATGCATTTCGATTATGTTGCCTATCTCTTGTTGCGTTGCTTCGTACATACTTAGTACTTGCAAACATACTAACGTATACTCTATGCCTACATGATGTTACCATGTAGGAACCGGAGCTCCACTTGATCACCTTCTTCCTCTACGTGGCTAGTACGACTACTCTCAAGCAAGTAGGTGAGTCCTCAATTTCGGGAGCAATGCCTTTGATCTTATGCTATGTACAAAGACTTTCTTTCCTTTTATTGTATTCTTTGGATATGAGGGTGAGCCCGGTTGCTTGTCTTGACCCCGGCTAAGTTCTATGTTTAGAGGTATTGTTGGATAAGTTATGTAATGATGCTATGAACTTTGACTCTCTTCACTCTTTGATGTTTATGATATGAAAGAGGTCTCTTAGCCCCGTATTACCCTTTTTTCTATCTATTGTTTTTATTTTATTGCTTCTGCGACCAAGGATGTGTAATGATATATTAGCAGGCTTGATTGGGGTCCCTTCGGGTTCCCCATTCGCCGTATCACGTCTAGGCCCTAGGCTCGGATAGTTACAAAATAATATCATATATATATATATATATATATATAGACACACACACACACACATACACACACACACACACACACACACACACACACACATCTTCGGGAGAAAGTGGGAGCCCCAAAAAAATTGGGGCCCCAAGCGATTGCTTTAGTGGCCTTATGATAAAGACGACCCTAGGCTTAGCTCATGGGGCCAACTCGTTATTTGGGTAGAGTTGGAATGTGATTTTTTAAGATTATTTAGAACCAGGGCTTATAAGCCCGGCCAAACTAAGCCCTTGGCCTTTGAGGCTTGACTGAGGCTGGGTTGGTGTCGGCCCATGGGCCAAAATAATTATCTAATTCGAATTAAAATAAGGAAAAATTACTTAAGTTGATTTGCTTTAATGAATAATTACTGATTTTAGTGATACTTTTTATTTATTATCATTTATAGCAATATATAACAATACTATGATAAATCAACACTTGTATTAAAAGTGTATCATGCATTCAATATAAATATCTTATAACTGTTTAGTGAAAATAATTTTTTATTGCTATAAATGGTAAATATTTTCTTAATCTAGTATATCTTTGTAAGTTTTCCTTAAAATAACTAAAGTTATAAGACGCAATTATTTTTTAGTTCACATGTTTATTTTTTCAATTTTTCTTTACTTATTTATTTGTAAAAAAAAAGATTATTATTTTTCTTTAGTCATAGGATAACTCAAATATGATCATTGTTTGTTATATGTATTTTGAAAATCTACTCATTTCTTCATATTATATATTCCATATATGAGATTGTAATTAAAAACACGACTAATCATATGTACAATGCATATTATGATTGTAATTATTATATTTTTTCATATAATTTTGTTAGGCATGTCAAAAAATTTAATCTGTTGACGAAATTTCAAGTTTAAATTTAGATTGAAAAGAAAAAAATTATTTTTTTCAAAAAGAGAAGGGCTACTCCCCCCTCCCCTCCCCCCAACTCGCGGCCCTACTAGGGTAGGGTTGAGCTGACCATTTCAAGGCCTTCTCGAATGAAGGACCAGCCCATCCCAAACCTCCAAATTGCTTGGCCTACGAGGCTTGGGTTGGGTGCGACTGGCTGACCCGTTTTGACAGTTATACTTATTGTTAACAAAATGATCAATAGTCATAGAAGTATCACTAAGATTTCTTTTGGACCAACAATTTCATTACAAAAAAAAATCTTTCTTAAATGTACGTAAACTAGGATGAAGGGAGTGTTCGATATTGTCCTACAAAGGAAAATTCACATTATTTACATAATTCGATCGGTTAATAATTACATTGTTACGGTGTTATTTTTAAATAATTTTGGTGTAAAGATGTTTTTTTACAAAATTTACTCTTTTCATCGTAATTTATATGAGTTACTTTGATCTGACACAAAATTTTTTAAAAAAAAGACTTTTGAAATTTGTGGTATAAAATATGTTATAAATATTTATGTGACTAGAAATAATTTCATTAAGAATAAAATTGTATTTTAAAGTTAAATTGATGTTAAATATAGAAACGTTTATTATTTTTGAAATTGATTAAAAAAAGTAAGTCACTTAAACTGAACTTCAAGACTGTCCCTTCCACAAAAGTCACTTGATTAATTGATCATCAGTAGTACTGAAAATACTACAACGTACTTAAACCAACTAACCAACACAACCTACAATCAACTACATGTAATTAAGTAATTATACTAGTAGCGCACGCACATTAATACGACGTACATACGTTTTCCTTTTTTAAAAAAAAAAAAAACAAAAGAATACCCAATAGACGTACATACGTTTTCTAATTAAAAACTTAAGCAACATAATAAACTTATCTATCTAATAATTATTCTAATATATAAAAGCATCACCAGAAACATTAGTTTCTTCTCCTCTAAATTGATCTCCATCTGAAAAGGGAAACCCAGCTTGTTGAAACGCGTTGTCATAATTATAACTTGGTACCTGTTGTGTTTGCTGGTAATCCATCGAATTCATATCATTCAAGTGTATATTCTTATCCTCAACAAAACTAATCATGGTTTCATGGAACCAAATTTGTGCCTTGAGGAACTTGACATAGTGAATTGCTTCTTCTAACATGGTGACAGTGTCCATTTTAGAGCCCCCAGGGACTAAACTTTTCAAAATCTTGAAACGATCACTGATTCTGTGTCGTCTTTCTCGTGCTGCAACGGTTTGTGGATCAGTTGATAACTTCATAACTTTCTTTGTTGATGACGATGATGCTTTACTTTCCTTCTTTGCTTTCGAATTAATTTTGCTTGAACAAGAAGAATAGTGTTGTTGATCCATTAATTTTTTTTTTTTGAAAGGATGTGTTTTTTATGTTTCATAAAAGGAGATTGTTATTGCATGGTTTATATAGAGGAAAATGATTGTGTTAGGTACGTCCGGACATAAATGAAAAGATCTTGATTTCACTGATAGTGACACTCTTTTATTTTTAACTCTCCCAAAAATAATACTACTTTCATTTTATTTTATTTTATGGACATTGACTGTGCTAGATACGTGGGGACATAAATGAAAAGTAGTTCTTGATTTCACTAATGGTGACACTCTTTTTTTTTTAACTCATCCTAAAAATAATACTCCTTTCGTTTTATTTTACGTGACAAGCATTAATTTGCCATTGAGTTTAAGAAAAAAAGAAAGATTTTTGAAACTTGTGGTCTAAAATAATTGTTAGATATTTGTGTTGTTGAAAATAATTTCATTAAGAGTAAAAGAGAAATTTTAAATCAAATTGTTTCCAATTAGAGTGAGATAATTTTTGGAACGGAACAAAAAGGAAAGGGTGATAGAGGTATTATTTTGTAATAACTAAAATTAATTTAATTTTAATTTTAATTTTTTATTTTTAATAAAATAATTTATAATTACACAAATACTTAAGGATTGTTTTGGACTCCAAATTGCAATTTTTTTTTTAAAAAACACACCGTATTAGATTAAATTATGCTACATAAAATGAGAGAGAGAACATTATTTTTTAGACTAGTAGATCAATTAAATTATACTCCCTCCATTGAAAGAAGAATGGCATCCTTTCCCTTTTAATCTATTTCAAAACAATCACTTTTTTTTGGCAATATTTTAATATCGACATTCCACATGACATATTTAACATTATAAGATTAAAGAATATTTTTGAACATTTGACATAATTTTAATTTAGGACGATAAAATTGAAGAGTCTTTTTTATTTTTTTAAATTTTATACGAAATCAAATCAAATAATTCTTTTTTACTAAGAGTGTATACAACTATATAGTGTTTTTCTTATATTATTATTTAATTTAATTATTTTCAAATGTAATAATTTACTATATGTTTTAATTTATTTTTCTAATTTTGAGTTTGTCCGTGTAATATATGCTATGTAATCAGTTTAAATGAAAAAATTATCAAAAAAAAGAAAACATTCTTTCTAAAATGGTTTTAAAATATAATATAATAAAGAAATTAAAACGAAAAAAAATATATTTACAAAGGATTAGGTTTGTTATATGATATTATCTGATTGCGTCAATAATTTAGACAATGGAATTGCAAGAACTTTACTATTGTTCATAAATGGTGAGATTACTCATTTTTTTAAAAGAATAATACATATTATATAAACGAAATTATATTGTCCAGTCTCAAATTATGTGATATTGTTTAAAGTTCTAAAATTAAAATTAAAAATTTAACCCTAAATTCAATCATATAATTTTAAGTTTTTAAAATAAGAAATTTACATTTTTAAAAATTACATAAAAGCATTATAAATCATATAAATAATTAATACAATCCAAATATTTAAAATGAGCATATTATTTTTACTTTTTATATTTTACGTGTGTCTAATTTGAATGGAAATAATAAGATGGAGTTGTCATCTTGGGAATGGAGGGGAAATACATCTGCAATTTGTAGGGTCAATAGGCCAGCAAAAGAGGTCTGCCACAGGAAAATTTACCTAACATTATAGACTCTACTTACAAAGTTTTTGTATGTATAACATATTAGACATCGATATCCGTGTCAGCAATATCTGTCATTTTTAAAAATTTAAGTAACATAAATAGAATTTAGAGAATTAATTAAAATTTTAATATAATTTTTAAATATTTTAAAGTATTACACAAAAAGTATTTCTATGCATAATATATACGCAAAGATTGTTCTGATTAGATTAATCTTGTTCTACTTCAATTTTATTTAGAAAATTATCACTATAAAAATATATTATCTTCTTTGCTTCAATTTGTTTGTGATATAATTTTCTAGTTTATGTTAAATAGGTATCATTTTTTCCCTTTGTTTAGCAATTATTTAATTCAAAATTTTCGCAAAACATATTTTAGAACACAATATTAAAGAATATTTGCTATATTTAACATATCTTTAGTTTAAAATGATAACATTAGAACTTCTTTTTTGCTTTCTTAAACTATGTAACCCATTATAATAAGGATACACTAATATTAAGTCACTATATAATAAGGGGCCGTTTAGTTACTGATTAGAGTTATGCATGTATTAGTTATGTAGGGTTTAGTTATACAGGTAATAGTTGTTGTGATATAGACTACTAACAAACGAGTTTAAATATAGCATTTATTATAGAATAATTATTTATTTAATTTTAATAAAAGTTTTAATAAATCATATTTTTGTCTATAAGTCCATTTACTTATATAGCAGATGATTTAGTGTATAGAATTTTAGGTTATAGACAGAGAATTAAATCACAAGTTCTTATAAATATAAAGTTTTTAATTCACAATCTAATATGAAAATCACTTCATTAACAAGTTGAGGTGATCACATGTTCACGTTATATTACAAAAAAATTAATACTACTTCCCCAATATAGTTTAATCAATCTGTAATTAGATAATACTCCTTCCCCTCATTTTTGTTTGTTTAGTATTACCTTAACAAAATGTTAATTTTATTATATAATCCTTTAAATATAATAAGTTCAATGCCACGTAAAATAAATTATAATTAATAATAAAAATAAATTGAGAACTAAAATAATAAATTATTTTAAAATTTTTTAAAATTAAAAGTAGAGAGAATGAGAAGTCCGATCTTCCTTAAAGAAAAAAAATTAGAAAGAGACAGATTTAAGTCTTTTCATTCTACTACTAGTGGAAGGGTCATGAGAAAGCACTGAATTCTAAGTTGCTAGATATGAATGAATATACTGCCTATATTCATAAGGTAGATAACTTCACATTATAGTTCAAAAATAACATAATTAAATGAATTGATTTTCCTTTTTAAAAAAGAAAAACTTAAAATTATGTAAGATTTTTTTTTTTTTTAAAAAAACCTTCCTAGGGAATTGTTAAAAAAAAAATTAGGGGATGTGGAGATTTATATTTAGGACTCATCACAAATATTTATTTAGTCATGTTACAAGTGATATGTAAAAAATAAAAATTGATACCTATAATAATATAAAGAATTCTTAGTATTTATTCAAATTGAAGTACTCCCTTCATCTAATTTTTTGTTTGGCATCTTTTGATTTGACACGATATTTAAGAAAAAAAGAAACACTTTTAAAACTTGTGGTTTAAAGTCATTTTTAGATATTTGTGTGATCGAGAATCTTTTCATTAAGAGTAAAAAAGAGAATTTTAATAATAAATTATTTTCGAATAAGGTGACTTTTTTTTGAAACGAACAAAAAAAATTGTCACATGAAATAAGATCGTGGGAATAATTGATTATCGGATATCATTAAAATTGAAGCAGAATTGCATAGGTTATGTTTCTTTCTAGGAAAAAGATCATTATTAGGTCTTCTTTTTTAAAGTACAAGTTACACATGAATAGTGCTCTAACATTTCAAACTTCTTTCTACCTAAAAGTGATTTCAACAGTCAATCTTCTGTTAATTTCTTCCTAGTTGATATCACTTGGGAGTTTGGAATTTAACCAAATCCTCTCTTTATTTGTCAATTCATAATCTGCACACCATACCCATTAAATTTAGGGATAATTACCACCTAACCATGTCGGTCAATTAGCTTAGAAAATATATACAAATTGTATCATAGACTCTGTATACTTATGGGGAAAAGGGTAAAAATAATACCCTTATTTATATTTAGTTCAAAAATATCCTTGCAGTTAATATTTTGGTTCAAAAATATCTCTATCATTAATATTTTGGTTCAAAAATACCCTTATTGTTATTAAAATAGGTTAGAAATGTGTCCAAAAATATCCCTGCCATTGATGTTTCTGTTATTACAAAAAATTACTCGCTCTGATCCCTTTTATATGTCACTTTTTGTGATTGTACTTGCATTAAGAAAAAAATAACTGTACTATTTTGCCCTTATTTAATGTATATTAATTATTATTTTTAGTTCTTCTAGTTGGCCAAATATATCTTTTCAAAACTCATTAACTATCGGATAAAATAGAAAGAACAATACTCCCTCTGTCCAACTTTTCAAAACTCATTAACTATCGGATAAAATAGAAAGAACAAACTCATTAACTATCGGCGAAGTAAAGTTGGATGGAGGGAGTATTGTTCTTTCTATTTTACCCTTAATAATACTCCCTCCGTCCAACTTTACATCGCCCCTATACTATTTTAAAGTTGGACAGAGAAAGCCTATATTAAGAATCATCTATTTATAATAAAAATGACATATAATAGGAACCGGGGAAAGTCACTTTATCATTTAAGATAATTCTTAGGATTCAACAAAAATCTAATTTCTTTTATTCAACTAATTGTACTTTATTTTATGTGATTGTTAAGGGCACTTGTCAATGTTACCTTCTCTCCACCAACTTATAATTAAAACTTTATCGTTTTTGCAGCTTTTAGCACACCTTAAGAAAACGAAAAGCATACCTCGTTAAACAAATGTCTCACATTAGTGTTGGTTTAGGTACTGCCATGCACACAGTAACTAGAGAAATAACCAAGTGTCGTCATGTCTTTTCTTAAAGATGTTACTAGTATTTTTATCTTCTTTTCATAGTAATTTTAGTTAAAGAGTCCAGTCACAACTCTAAATGCCAACAATGCTAGATTACAAAACACTCTTTTCACAATACTCTGAAGTCTTAACTGATAGTTGCTTGCTTACATAGATTAAGCATAAATATTTTGATATATATATATATATATATATATATATATATATATATATATACCCACATTTTTAAATTATGAGA
>JAOTQR010077320.1:0-12256 GCA_025774065.1 Solanum ossicruentum | reverse complement strand
GACACTTGTGATTTCTTTCGAATTCATTGTAATACATTAGAAGCTTGTGCACGTGACAACCAGGTTTTGGGGATTTTTATTGAGTTGACTTATTATCATAATTGAACTTTTATTTTTATTACAATTTTGCACTTTTAAGGTTATAGTTGGGTTATAGGCTAACTTGTCTTGGTGAGATAAGACGGTGCCATCACGCCTGAATTTTGGGTCGTGACAATCATATATGTCTTATATAACATGCCACCTTATATATATCATGGAAGACAAGAAAAATGGGGTCTTACAGTCTCCCCCCACCCCTTAAGAACATTTGTCCGCGAATGCGTCAAGAAAACCCCTTGGTTGCATTACTATCTCCTAAAATATAATTTTTGAGGATATATCTTTTATTCATCTGACCATAAATCAACTTCTAAAAAATTTTAACTACTAAGTTTTGTGTAGCTATCCCGTGGCATACCATAAAAATTACACTCCCAACTAATTTAAAATTTAAGTTACTATAAAGAGATGGTTGCCAATTTTTAAAATGTTGAAGAAGTTGGCAACTTATATAGTGCATCAAAGTATGTTCAAATATGTCAATTGAAATGAATTTTGAGGATAAATATATTTAATTACTCTTTTTTGGTGTTGCTTTGTCTTTTTTCTTATTCTTTGAAATTTGATGCACCATAAACGTATATTTTTTTCGAGTTAATTCTATAACAAAATATTCAGAACATCAAAATAATATCATATCTAAATTTTAGGACTACTATGAAAAGTGCGAAGAGAAAAATAAGAGATTGTGCCTCCAACTCTTTCACATATAGTGTGATTATGCTAGACTATATTTATTAACCTTTTTGCCCTAATATTCAATTTTCAAACCTTCTTATTTTGGATCATATGCATGTCATTAATAAACTTAACTATTAATGTTGTGTCAAATCAAGTTTGATCACCTCTTTCTTAATGTTTTCCTAGCTAATTTTATAATCACTCACACATTCTTAATTTACACTTTACAACAAGTAACAAACACCCAAACAAAGGGTACCATGAAAAGATATGAATAAAAAATTATCACCAAACTCAACTAGAAATCAACCGCTAGAGTTACCTCCCATTTTTCAATCTATGAGTAGTGGAGTCTTAAACTCAAGGGCTTTAAGCCCATAAAATAGAACCTTTTGTTATAAAGCATTTTTGTAATGATCCAGTCGGCTGGTGATATTGTTCTCTTTGGGCCTAGATCCACATGGCCTTAAAACGTGTCACTAGTAGGTTAAAACCTATCTAAATATATATTCAACATCTCTCCTGTGTTTTGCGATGTGGAACTTCTATCTAATGATGATTTGTTACAATTTTACCTCCAATCAACAGTGGAGTTTGGAATTCAGCAAATGGCGTGCAAATTTTCTTATCAGTTTTTATTAAGTATATGTGAAATTATATAATATATTTTACATAGCTTAAGGGTATTTTTTTTATCCTTTTTCCAATTATAACTAATATATGTGTGCAAGTCAGAAAAAATATTTGTATTGTTATGTGTAGCGTACGTACATTGATAGAATATATTACTATTTTATTAGATTTAGTCACTATAGTTGTTCGAAATCCACAAATTATTATGATCAAGGTTGAGAATTTCTTCGAATATGTTCAATCTAAACTCTGCATTACTAATAAACTATAGCTTCAATGACTGAAAAAGAATTATATAGTTCTAAAAAATCAAGTTTCTAAATTTTCAATATTATTTATATGTAAAATTTTCAACCTATAACCAAGTCATTGATGCTAAAACTGGTGCTCATGTGGTCTATATCCATTAAATTATGTTCATTTGATTTTTTTTATCTGTCTATTTACTTCATGGGGCATGAATATTCATTGAGGTGAGAAAAGTCAATGCCATTACAATTTTAAAAGAATTTAACTTATACACCCAATAATAACTAGATTTGAATTCATGATCTCAAAATTATGTATTCAAAATTTTAGCATTTTGATAAATTTTCACATATTAAATAATTTTTTTTTAGAAAAATAGAAGGCTTACATCAACACTATTAAGTTTGGACGAACCCCTAATTAAGACTCTAGCTCCACCTATATATTGTATTTTATTAGGTAATTTACTTTATTTTTTTGGTCACTATTCACTTTTCTTAAAAACGATTAACTATAATTATCTTTTAGTCGATAGGTAAATATAATAAAAAATTAGATTATTAGTACATATAAATTAAATTTATTTTAGAATTGTTAGTATAATTATGATTGAATCATAAGTCAATTGGGTTAAACGTGATGGATTATAATGTAAAGATTTACCGTAATTTAGATTTTCAAATATAAACAATCTAACATGAAATCCTATCATGAATTCAGGATCGTATAACTCTATGAATTTCACATAACACATTAGTTTAATCAAGAAAATATACTAGAATCGACCATGAGATCTTGACTCGATCTCTTGGGTGGAAGTCTTTTTCTTGTTCTTGACAAGATATTAGTTTTTTCTCGCTCTCTCTCTGTTGACCTTGTATTGATTTCTTTCAGAATGACTATTGATAGAAAGTGCAGTATCCTTTAGTATTTATAGGCAAAGAGAGGATCAGAACTTTAGTCCCACTTTGCATCATCATAGGTAAGGGAAGTTATAATCATAATATAAACCGCCATAACTTCCCTCTACCATATCATAACTTCCCATTATCCTAGCCATAAGTTTCCACTAACATACCTACAACTTCCCACTAACATAAGTAGTGAGTAGTAGTAGGAAGTTAGGATAAGAGTGGTGGTGGGGAATTATAGTAACTTCCACCAATATAGTGAGTTGAGGGAAGTTACAGTCACTTCCACTAACATGGGTAGTGGGTGGTTTCATAACTTCCCCAAACATTATCCATTTGAATTTAATTAGTAATTAAATGTTAAACCAAGATTAATATTAGCGTGAGCCATATACGTGGACCACAAAAAATAACATTCTCCCACTTGGCACACGTAACATCAATAACTTAATGGTTTAATAAACATTTCAATCACTATGTGCATATTACTAAATTCAAAACCATTTGTCATTTTAAATAAATCAACTAATACAAGTCATGACAGTCATATATCCTTTCTTTGACATAATTCCTTCCATGTACCACAATATTAATATATTACTCAACACAACCTTTAAATTCATAAGGGTCTAACGATAATCTTTAGAATATTTTTATCTAAACTAAAACCAGTCAACATCATTCTCAACATGTATACAAGAGAAAATAGGTAATAATAACAAAAACATACATAGTTGAGCTCAAAGTGTCAATTTCTTAAACATAATAAAATCTTTACAAATAGTCATTCATTGCTATTCATAAGACCAAATCTTTAAACACGTTCAATAAATGTTTTGTATGATAATCCTTTCGTCAAAGGATCAGCAATAATAAGCTTGGTGCTTATACGTTCAATTGACACTTTATATTTCTGAACTTCTTTCTTAACTAAAAAGTATTTCAATTTCATATGCTTTGCACCCTTGGAATACATATCATTTTTAGAGAAGAAGACTACTAACATATTATCACAGTAAAGTTTCAGCGGCTTGGAAATACTATCAACAAGCTCACGTCCTGAAAGAAAGTCACGCAGCCAATTAACCTGAATTGTGGCCTTAAAGCATGCCACAAACTCATCTTCTGTAGTGGATACAGCTATAACAGACTGCTTTGCAGTCTTCCATAAAATTGGTCCTCCAGCTAATAGGAACAAATATCCAAATGTGAATTTTTTTATATCCACACAACCAGCATAATCTAAACCTGAATATCCAACCATGTTAAGATGATCAGATCTTCTGCAAGTAAGTATATAATTTTTTTTCCTTGCAAGTATCATAACACTTTCTTTGCAGCCTTCTAGTGATTCACTCCTGCATTACTTTGGTAACGCCCCAGCATCCTAATAGCAAAACTTATGTTTGGTCCAGTACATGTCTGGGCATATATAGGCTCCCAATATTGATGCATAAGGAATATCATTCATTTGCTTACGTTCCAATTCATTCTTTGGACATTGATTGAGAATAAATTTATCTTCTTTCTAAATTGGAATGGGATTGGATGAGCATTTTTCTATTCTAAATCTCTCTAACACTTTATTAATATTGGCTTTCTGAGAAAATCCTAACAATCTTTGTGATTTCTTCCAAAATATTTCTATCCTAATCACATAGGATGCCTCTCCCATATCTTTCATTTGAAAGTTGTCAGAGAGATTTTTATTGGTACTTTGCAATAAATCAAGATCATTAGTAGCAAGGAAGATGTCATCAACATACAAAACTAACATAATAAACTTACTCCCACTAATCTTTAGATATATATACCAATCATTGGTGTTTTTTTTAAATCCTAAGGTGACAATAGTTTTAGTAAGCTTAAGACACCATTGTCGGGAAGCTTGATTTAAGTCTATATATTGACTTTTTAAGTTTGCACACTATGTGTTCCTTTCTTTGATAGAAAATCCCTTAGGTTGATTCATATTAACTTCTTCTACTAAATTCCCATTTAGAAAGGTTATTTTCACATATATTTGACACAGCTCTAAGTCATAATGAGCTACTAAAGTCGTTATAATTCTAAGTGAATCTTGTCTAAAGATAGGTGAAAAGGTCTCTCTATAATCGATGTCATCTTTCTGAGTGAAATCTTTGACAACAAGTCTGGCCCTGTGACGTCCAATGTTGCTAGTTGAGTCTCATTTGGTCTTAAAGACCCATTTACACACAACTTTTTTGCAACCTTCAGGTAATTCAACAAGGTCCCAAACATCATTATGTTCCATTGACTTAAGCTCATCTTTTATGGCTTCTATCCATTTATCAAAATTTTCACTTTCAGTGGCTTGTGAAAAAGAGACTGGATCATTATCAATTCCCAAGTCAATTTCTGACTCGTATAGATATACCGAATAATCATTAGAAATAGCAGATCTCTTTTTTCTTTGAGATCTCTTTAATGCTACTTCTTGTGGTTCATCTACTACCTATTCATCAATTATGCCTTCATCATGATTAGTAGGAGCATCATTTTGTTGTTCTTGTTGACTATTAGATTATACAACAAATTAAGGAACAACAACTTTAGAAGAAGTATAAGATAGAGAAATTTGAACCTCAACTTCTTTAATTTGCATATTACGTGGTTCTTCACTCCCACTAACTTCATAATTCTCAATGAACCTAGCATTTCCAGTTTCAACAATTCTCATACTATGATTAGGATAGTAAAATCTATATACCTTTGATTTTTCTGGATAACCAATGGGGAAACCACTGTTTTTGCTTGAATCGAGTTTTTTTTCTTGTGGATTATAAACTCTAATTTCTGTCGGGCAACCCCAAACATAAACTAGGTTTCTTACCAGTCTGCAGTTCAAAAGGTGTCTTTGGAACTGATTTACTAGGAACCCTATTTAGTAAGTAAATGACATCTTTAAAGCATACATCCACAAAGAAAGAGCTAAAGATGAATTACTCAATATACTCCTAACCATATCCATTAATATACGATTACACATTTCTGCCACACCATTTTGTTATGGTATGCCAGGCATTATGTATTAAGCACATATGTCATGCTTTTCAAAGTATTTAGCAAATGGACTAGGGTATTTTCCAGTTTCATCATATCTTCCATAAAACTTACCACCTCTATCTGATGTAATTATTTTCACTTTTCTGTCTAGTTGTCTTTCAACCTCAGTAATAAGTGCCTCTAAGGCATTAATCACTTAAGATTTTTCATGCAACAATAGACATATCCATAACATGAAAAATCATCAATAAGGTGATAAAGTATTTTTTCTTACTGAAAAATGTAATGTCAAATGGACCACATATATTAGTGTGTATAATTTCAAGAAGTTCTGAGCTTCTTGTGGATCCTTTCTTTGTGTGTTTTGTTTGTTTTTCTTTAATACAATCCACATAAATATTAAGGTCATTAAAATCCAAATATGGAAGTATTTCATTCTTAACTAATATTTCCAGTCTTTCTTTGGATATGTGACCCAAATGTTTATGCCACAAATAAGCAGATTGTTCATTCACCAAACGTTGTTTGGTGCCAATATTACGATGCAAAGTTAAGAGTGATTCGAAAGCCAAATTATCAAGATTCAGTTTGTACAAGCTATCACAAAGAGTACCAGCACCAAGGAGACAATTATGCTTAAACAAACTAAAACAACCATTTTCGAAATTAAAAGAGTATCCAGTCTTATCTAACTTAGACAAAGAAACTAAACTTCTCAAAAGAGAAGATACATAACAAGTTTCTAACAAATCTAAGTGATATCCAGTATCTAGAATCAAATGATAAGACCCGATAACTTCAACTAGAGCCTTCACTCTATTCCCTATGTACAAAAATCTTTCATTCTGCTTTATGATTTGTGTTGTAAGGAATCCCTGCATCATATTCGAAATATGAACAGTACAACCAAAGATAATCCACTAAGTATTATAAGGAACTTCAGTTAAGTTTGTTTCGATACATGTAAAAGCACAAGGCCTACCTTTCTTCTCAAACCATGCCTTATGTTTCAAGCAATCTTTCTGAAAGTGTCCAAGTTTTCCACAGAAAGACATTTATCATCCTTATGTTCCTTTTTACGTACTTGAGATAATGACTCATTAACATTAAGTTATTTTTGTTTTCCCTTAACATGCTTCTTCCTTTCTTTCAAGCTCCTTGATAACTTACATAGTGGATGGAGTGGGTTCCTTAATTCTTGAGCCTTATTTCCTCTTGAACCAACATTCCATGCAATTTATGCACATTCCATTTTTCTTTCATAGTATTGTAGTTCATTTGGAAAGGGCCATACTCAGAAAGTAATGAGTTTATGATGAATTGTACAAGGAAATTTTTTTTCCACTTCTATCCCCAAGGACTTAAGTGTTGCTCCTATGTATGTCATTTCAATGACATGCTCATTGATAGTATGTGAAACATCAAACTTCATGGTGGTCACAGTACCCATTAGTGTCCCAAGAAGAGACCTATCAGCAATTTGGGATGATTCTCCCACAAGTTTAAAAAATTCTCTTGCATTCTCATTCTTGGAAAGAGTAGTCTTAATATTGCGCATAATATTCATTCACATGAAGATTAGGCCTAACCTATTGACCAATCCCAGCACTTATAATAATGGGATCTTTCCTCAATGCAACTAGTTTCAGCAATAGCAATTGATCTCTCAGTGTAAAGTGCAACATCCAGATCTAAAACTACGAAATGAAATTTGATTTGTTCGCACCATTCTGAGAAGTTAATCCCATTAAAGGTTGTAATAGAGGCAGAATGCGAACAAAAAGCAAATGCTGCAAATAGGTTATTCTCATCAGTAATAATTTGAGTTATATAATTAGATTCAGAGATAGTTTATAAACTCTTAAATGTATATTAATATCCTCCTTTGGGCGAACATCAACATACAACTTTACACATAATGATGCTTAACTATAAATTTTGACATGATTTGATAATTTTGACATATCAATTAATAATATTCATTATCTTTGGATAAATAGATATCATTAACAACATATCTAAATTATCACGTTCATGTTAATGGTTATAGAACAAATAATCAACCCTTGGGCGATCAATAAATGCCTTATAACCAAAAACTTCAATTTATAAGCATCAAAATAATTGATAATTGAATTTAAGTAATCATTATTTTAGAATTAATCATTCTGAAATTAGACCACTTTGGTGATTAACAAATCTCACATATAATTTCAAGTTAACATAATAGAAGTATTAAAACTTCTATACATCTGTAACTAACAGTAATTATGATTCCTAGAATTTCATAAATAGGACTCATAAAATTGAAGAAAATATTAGTCTGAATGCTCATTAGTTCTTAAACCATGCATTGATACTACATGGAAGGATTTACTGTAATTCAGATTGTTAAACAAGAACAATCTAACATGAAATCCTATCATGAATTTCAGATCGTAGAACTATATGATTTTCACATAACACATTAATTTAGTCAAGACAACATATCAGAATCATCCATGAGATCTTGACTTGATTGCTTGAGCGAAAGTGTCCAAAATCGTAATTTTCATATATCTCAAAATCAGTGCATGATATCGAAAATCCAATTTCATATTCTTTATCAGGGGAATAATTGATTGGGAAATGGGTCTAACCCTAATTATAGAGAAACCATATACAAAATGTTGCTTTCTAAAATTTTTGAAAAACAGAATGAGTTTGTGCCCCTGGCGCGACGCAACCAGAGTGCGGACTAGTGTTATTTTTTTGGCCAGTTTGTTGTTCGGTCCAAGGCCTTTGGGTCTTGGTCCTAAGTCTTCCCATACATAAAATCACCTATACTTAGCCATATTTGACCTTCATATCATACAAGACATTCCCCAATACTCTCTCAAACACTTAGACAAATATTTCACCCGAAATTCAAGTGCCAAAACTTATCAAGATCGTAAAGATTTCACTCAAGCTTCGAGTAACCATTTCCAATCTTCATCATGTAACTCTCCAAAGTTAAGGTATGTGGGTTTCAACTATTGGGTCCTTTCAGTTATGGTGTTCAAGCTCCTTTTTACCTAAATTACATGTTTCTAAGTTGATTTTAGTTATGGGTCTTCTATTTTGAATTAGACTAGGAACTATGTTGGGGTTTTGTAAAAGTATGACTTTTTACTTGATCATCCTCCTCCACCACATGGTTATATCTCTCAAAGCAAGTTGGTAAGTTCTCAACTTCGAGGACATAGTTCTCTTGATTTATGTTATGTATAGACTCTCTTTTTTTTATTATATGCGTTGACTATGAGGGTGAGCCTGGTTGCTTTTCTTGGCCACTGTTATGTTCTGTGTTTAGAGTTGTTATTGGACAAGTTATGTAATGATGCTATGAGCTTGACTCCCTTTGACTTTTTTGATATTTTGTGATATAAAAGATGTCCCTTAGCCCTGTATCCCCTCTTTACTATCTCATATTTTTGTTTTATTGCTTCTGAAACCACGGATATATAATGATATGTTAAGAGGCTTGATTGGGGTCCCCTCGAGTTCTTCATTCGTCGTGTCATGTCTAGGCCCTAGGCTTGGGTCCTAACATTGACCTTATACTAATTTCTTTGAGAATTACTGTTAATGGAAAGTGAAGTATCCTTCAGTATTTATAGGCAGAGAGGACCAGTTACTTTAGTAACACTTTCCATCATCATGGGTAAGGAAAGTGATAACCATAATACAAACCGTCATAACTTTTCACTACCATATCATAACTTCCCATTATCCTTCCCATAACTTCCCACTAACATAAGTAGTGGATGATGGTGGGATGTTAGGATAAGAGTGGTGGTGGAAAGTTACAGTAACTTCCACCAACATTGTGGGTGGTGGGCAATCACAGTAACTTCCATTAACATGGGTAGTGGTTGGTTTCGAAACTTTCCCAAACATTATCCACTTGAATTTAGTTAGTAATTAAATATTAAACCAAGATTAATATTAGTGTGAGTCATAAAATTAACATACATGGACCATAAAAATAACATAAAATGCAAAATAAAATAAAATATAGACCATTCATTTTTCATAAAGTAATGCTAGAAAAATGAAGAAAGCTACTTAAGAATAAATTTAGTTCTCAGTATATTCCATTTGATAAACTTAAATTTGTTAGGGTGTGTTTAATACGAAGGAAAACATTTGAAATTTAAGTTATGAAAATTTAAAAAATATTTTCTCTAATATCAAACACACCCTTTAAACTATTAACTTTTGAGTAATAAGTTGACCTACGATAACAGATTGATAATTATATATGCTTGTGTTGCAACAACGTGGCTAGTTAACAATTGAAAATTATTATACATTAGCTCCAATACCACTTCCTACATAACTTTTTCAACCACAAAATTCAATGATATTTGGATATATTATTTACACCTTTACCACATGATTTAAAATTTCTTACTAATTTTTTAAACTTCATATCCTATTATTTTAAAAAACATAAAATGAAACGACTGAGTAGCATAATATTCTAAGAATTAGGAAAAGAAACAGTAAACCAAGATTAAATGTTATTGCCTTCTTCCAAACATAATTATAACAACCTCTCAATCTCCGTATAAAGATCATCACTTAAGTTTCATCATACATGACATTTTAAATATAATTATAATAAAAATATTGCAACTTCCTCGTAGAAAACATCACAAAGATTTCACTAAACAAGAACTTTTTTAATCAACTTGAATTTATAACCATTCTTATTAGTATCCCAATAAATTTCAATTTCATCACCAACGCTCAATCCATGTTGTGTGAACAAATCCTCACAAAAAGTCCATAGTCATCATTGGGCATCCTCGCAACATAAGCATTATATTTTTTGTTGTTGTTCTCATTGGTAACATCTCATATATAAATATTTTGTTTGTTCCCCTCCTTAGTCGTTATAAATAAGACCATGGGCTTCAGCCAGTATGGAAAAATATATTCAAAAGTGATGGTGAACGACAGAACAGCTGCTTGGAGGATAGCTCAGAAGGCGTGATGGCTTCTTTATCTTCTGGGGGTCAATGAGACGGGCAGAGTGGGTGGTCTTCACCATAGTAATAACTTGTAGAGAAATGTGTTTGATGAATTTTAAAAATGTTGAGAAAAAATTTGGGAGGCATAGGATACTATAACTATTTTTCCAATAACGCTTGGTTTCACATAATTAAGATTCTGTAATAGTTGGTAAATTACCAAAAATCCCCCTAGAGGAGGTATGTGGCCGTAATGTGTCTTTCCATGATCAGATGGTAAATACGAGACCGGATATGCGATCAACATGAAAAATTGTGTGGGAAAATGGTTTCGGTTGACTTTTAGAGCAACCAGATCAAAAGATAAATTTTTTGATCTGAAAATCGAAATTGTGTTGATGCACGACAGAGACACATCATGCCCCTGTTGCAAACCTGCACTTTTTTTTTTTTAATTTTTTCAACGGGATTGGAAAAACTTATTAGGAAAAATTTTGAAGAAAAATACACTAGTGCGCACCAAGTCCGCGTCGCGGACTGGGGTATTCCGAACTGAAAATTTTCCTTAAATTCATGAGGGGCATTCTAGACATTTTTCAACCCCTCCTAAACTTAAAAATGATTAAAATAGGTCATTTTGAGTGCAAAAAGGGTTTTAAACTCCATTCTAAGTCCTTTCTAAGTCATTGAAGAAGACTAGGGCTTGAGAGAAGAGAAGAGGAACGTGAGATTGAAGAGTTCTATGGATTATTCTTGAAGGTTTATTAGTAAAGCTTCAAATCAGGTATGTAAGGCTAAATGAAAGCATGAGATTGTTTTCACATGTGCCCCATAGATGGTAATAGAATAGTTGAAAGTCCATGAATCCCCATACAGATTTCTTGAATTGTTTCTTGAATATTTTCTTGAAAATTATATTTGTTATATGTATTTCCTATGTTAAGGATCATCATAAAACTTTTTTTCTTGAATTGAATTCTTTTCATAAGATATTGTATGAACCCTATACGTTAACTTTTGAAAGTATGCATGAATAAACTTAGGGATTGAGTATAGAGCCTTGACTTGAGAATATTGGTTGTGATTGTGATGTGAGCATGATGATGGTTGATAATACTTGATGGTCCTACGAGTATCCATAAATGAACTCTAATGATTTTTCTATTCAATTGTTCCCTAATGATTGATCTAAGTCTTGAGCTATGATTGAGATGTTGATTGATGAGATGACGAGAGACTCTATGAGACTGATTGGATGATGAGTGCCTCCACGAGGCTGATTGAGATGGATGAGTCTTATGAATATTGAGTCTTGGGAGGAGTATCAAGCAACAAAATGGAGAAGAGTAAAATCAACTCGCACTCATTAACTATATTGGCAAGCAGAGGTGAGGATTAGAACCATCACATAACATTGAGGTTCCTTCTTGATAAAACTCCCTGAAACAATAGAGAACTTGTAGATTGCTGACTCTATTATAGATTATCCATTATGGTTTTGATTTGTTCTCTACCTGGAAAGTACATGTCACACCCCTCCCTGGGGTCGTGACCAGTGCCCGATAGGGACATGTAAACCTAATAAGTCGAATTCCTTTCTAATCTCATCCTAGGATTCTACCGAAATTTCGGCAGAGTTTCCTCTGTTTTACT
>JAOTQR010077319.1:0-12259 GCA_025774065.1 Solanum ossicruentum | reverse complement strand
GGATAGGTTGGGTGTCAAGCCTCACCTCAGAGTTTTCTTCCTCCCTTTCTATGCTGAATTTGCACTCCAGGTATTCGATTTTGGTCCTGCTCAATTTAAAACCTTTGGACTCCAACGCGAGTCTCCAAGCCTCCAACCTTTCACTAACTTTAGTCCGAGACTCGTCAATACTGGGACTAATAGATAATGGTTAGTAATGCACACTATAGAGATGGGCTAATTCACATAGTGAAATTCACCTCTCACCTTTGACCATAGGGCTTGATGAACTTAAATTACCGTCGTGCATGCTATACACTAGACAAGAATTAGGTTATCCAGTGATACTGAGTTGGGGAATCATGGGAAACATAATACCCTAGTTGCTCTCCATTATTGACTTTTTTCTTGTGATAGTTAGTTTACTTTTCTCATTGATTATTGCAAACCACCCCTTCCCCCTCTCTTTTGGGGAATTAAGTTGATTATGTCACAACCCAAGCCTAGGGCCTAGACGTGACACGGTGAATGAGGAACCTGAAACAAGCCTCTTAGCATATCAATCACACATCCTTGGTCGCGGAAGCAAATAAACACAACAAGAGATATAATTAAGGGAAAAAGAACTAAGGGAAGTCTCGATATTTATAAAGCATAAAGGAGTCAAAGCTCAAAGCATAAGTGCATCAATTGTTCCAACAACACCTCTAACATAGATTGGAGTGAGGGCCATGAAACTTTCTGGGCTCATCCTCATAGTATCAAATGTTCAACATAAAGAGATATCAAAAGTAAGAGTAGCATAGCTAGTGTACCCGGACTTGAGGAGTCACTAAAGCTTATCTTCTGAAATGCCAAAACAAGCTACATGGAGGATGGTCAAAAGGTGCTCCGGTTCTATCATGGTAACATCATGTAGATAGAGTATGCGTTAGTACGTTTGAATGTACTAAGTATGTAGGATGCAATGCAACAAGATATAAGCCAACATAATCAAAATGCATACTCATAAGCAACAGATAGGTATAATATCAATATGACATGCATGATCAATGCTTGTGGTAAAACATAAGTAAATCATATAACTTGCAAGTATAGATTACATGCGTGGGAAGAGACCATAATCATAGACCAAGCAACTACTACTTGGAATTTGTGGCATGTCACCCCCTCGGTGAGGTGGTCAAGGTACCTACCCCTCAATATGGTACAGGCATGTCACCCCTTCGGTGAGGTGGTCAAGGTACCTACCCCTCAATATGGTACAGGCATGTCACTGACAAGATGGTCAAGGAATCTGTCCCTCAACATGGTAGTACGGGCATCCACCCCCCGACAATCTAGTCAAGGTATCTACCCCTCAACATGGTAGTACAAACATATCACCTCACGACAAGGCGTGTTCAACTCACAACACTATAGATACTTTTCATGAATTCAATACATACATACAATCCCTTAATCATCATAAAGTCACTTAACGTATAAAACATGTAATAGACCATCAACAACATGAGAATCCTTGTCAAGGCATTTTATCAAACACTTGGTGGGTACATAATGCTATCATGCAATTCAAGAGTGAAACAATATGAGAAAACTCAATGTAAATCCAACCACCAACATATAGTAAAACCCTCATGTGTGATACCTTAAAATACTTCATCAAATCTCATAATAGTGATAGTTTCAATAGACAAAACATGTTCATAGTATAGGCTTGAAATAGTTAAAAATGCATAATCAATCAACATTTCATAAAGCCCCAACATAATTTATAATCAAAATCCATAATAAGAGATACCCATAGAACATACAACTTAAAAACATGCACTTTTCATAAAAAGGGAGATCGGGCTCTATGGGTGAAAGGACCCAATGGATGAAACTCACATACCTCAAGTTTGGGTTTTCTTGGATGTAGTCTTGAAGGAGACTTGAAGCTTGAATAGACTTCTTGAGATATGGAATTATGCTTGGGATACTTGAATTTGGATGAAATATTTGGTTAAGTGTTAAAGAGGGTCTTGAGTGATATATACTCGAATAAAATGGATAAGTATAGGTGTTTTTACGCATAAATGGGCGTGGACCCAAGTCCCAATGCCTTAATCCGAAACAGAAAAATTAACGAAGTGCAAACACACCTCCGCAATGGGTCCGCGTTGTAGAGGCATCGTGGACAACAACTGGAATTGAAAATTCGGTGAAAATAATTTTTCCCTATAGGTCTTCTAAAATTTGGGTTATTCCCATTTTCCACTCAATATTTTTCCCGATCAAGTATATGATGTTGAATTTTTGATATCACGCACGAATTTTGAGATATATTGAAATTACAATTATGGGCATTTTCGTAGCACATTTTTGGGGCATTTTGGGGTGTTTCAATTTAATTATTCAAATTGCATACTGGTGAATTTTCTTGAGTCTACGTACTCCCTGTGGGATCAACCCTAACCTTCGTTAGGTTCTATGTCTTGACAACGACCGCTTTATCCTCTAAAAAGGATGTGTAACTTGAGCGACATCAAGATTTTTGCACCATTGCCGGGGAATATGGCTAGACTTAGTGAATTCATTAGTAATTTGAGTGTTAATCCTCAATCCCTTTTTTTACTTTTATTTTTTGTTTTTATTCAGGGTGTAGGTGTAGTGTATACCCAACACTTGGAGTCAAGGTTATCCTTAACTCTGTTTGATCCAGAGATCCGCAGAACGCTAAGAAGGATGGTGCAAGACAACACCAACAATGCGGCCAATGTAGCTCTGAATAGGAACAATAATGAGGATACTGGGAATAGAAACCCACCTCCTTTGGAGGACATTCCATAGCCTCAGGATTTCAACGCCAATGCTTACCAGTGGAATCAGTATAGGTTGAATCCTATGACTATGGAAGTGACTGGAGCTATTGTATTGCCACCACTACCGGCAGACACAAAGTTCATACTCTCGAGCAGGTTACTACAAATGCTACAGAACCATGGGCTATTTGCGGGCTTACCATCGAAGGATCCTCATAGCCATCTACACAATGGGGCATTTATATGTAAGAGTGCGACGGGAACATAGAATCTGTCAATGGATGTTGTGGGACTCCACGTCTACCCATTATCTCTTATGGGCAATGCTGCATCATGGCTATCTAAGCTCCTGCAGAGTTCAACCACCAGTTGGGTAGACTTGCAAAAGGCCTTTATGGGTTGGCACTTCCCTAGATCGAAGAAGCTCAAGTTGAAGGACCAGATAAACAACTTCAAGGAACTTCTCGGTGATTTGACTTACACTACTTAGGAGCGCTTCACAAATGTCTAAGGAGTGTCCCTGACCACGAGATAGTTGATGACGCCTTGGTGGAGATCTTCTACCATGCCCTTTATGAGAACAGTCAAGCCTATGCTGACACTATCAAGGGGGCATGTTTTTAGATCAACCATTTGCAAGGATCGCAGAGCGAATGAAAAGAGTGGTCAAGAAAAATCGTGCATGGGGGTAGAGAGATAGAGCTTCTAAAAAGAGTTCATGTGTTGTCAGTATGGGTACAGAGCAAGCCAGAATCAGTCAAAAGATTATGCAGCAGCATGCTCAAATTCACACAGGTATGGAGATGATGATGAAGCAGAGCCACGACAGATTGAATGCAGTAGTTCATCAACCTCCATATGCACCCATGTACGAGGAGTCATACAATAAAGAGGACGCATGTTTTGTTGCTGATCAGACAGAGAGTTTCTGGACCAACGCCCAAGGGTCTAATCATCACTATTGGTGTCAAGGTCAAAGAAACCAAGTTCAGGAACTTTGGTAAAGATGGAGCTTACCGGGACAACCACGGAGGTTATTATGATAGGAAAAAAGGTCCAGATACAGATTAGGGTCATAGAGAAGGCTTCAAAAATGGTCGTTATGTGCCACCACACAATTGCGACGCAGGTGCAAGCAATTCCAGAATTGAGTCGATGTTTGATCACCTGTTGAAGAAGGCGGAGACACAGTATGAGACTCTATAGGGCATGCAATTAGAGGTTTCAAGTATTAAATCAAAAAATAAAGTCTCACTTTGTGGCTATCAAACAACTGGAACAATAGTTCGGTCAAAAAATTTGGTCGAGAGCTAAGAGACATTGGAAAAGTTTAAATAAGAGTGTGCCTAGCATCGTTTGCTCTCTCTTATTAGAAGAAGGAAGGGGCGCAACACCACTCAGCTCGAAAAAGTAGCTCTTAAAGTGTCAATCCAGTTTAATCAGCGTTAGAGGGATACACTACCAAACAATACTATGCGAAATCCTAAAAATGAAAGGCAGTGTATGGTGGACACTGCTCGAGGTGGAAAAAGCACTATTGATCCTCCCCTGTCGGTTGATACAAAAGATGTTCGTGAGGAGATGGTTGCAACTAAGGATGCAGATGAAGGAGATGATCGTCAAAAGGATAGGATGAGTGAAGCTGTTGATGCACCATAAAGGTTGAAGCCATTCCTAGGCCTCCTCCTCCCTTCCCTTAGAGGATCAAAAAGTGGGAGGAGGAAGACAAGTTCAAGTACTTCCTCTCCATGCTAAAGCAACGCTCTATCAACATCCCTCTCATCGAGGCATTCGAGAAGATGACAGGGTATGTGAAGTACATGAAGGACTTGGTCACCAAAAAGCCCACTGTGAGTCAGGAGCTTTCTCAAGAGCTTCAACATTGCAATGCGATTGCTATGAGGTCCTTAGTTCAGAAGCGTGAAGATCCAGGTGTTTTCACCATACCGTACACCATTAGAGATGCAAAGTTTGCGAGGGCACTATGTGATCTAGGTGCCAGCGTATATTTGTTGCCTCTTGCGGTCTACAGGAAGCTTGGATTGGGAGCCCCTACTCCAACTAGCATGCGGCTATTGATGGTGGATCACATGGTGAAGAAGCCTGTGAGGATACTGTATGATATGTTGGTAAAAGTTGAGAAGTGCACATTCCCTGCAGACTTTATGATCCTAGATTGCGAAGTTGACTTCGATGTCCTAATTATCTTGGGAAGACATTCTTAGCCACTGGATGAGCCTTAGTGGATATGGAAGCTGGTCAACTCAGGTTTAGATTGAATGATGAAGAAGTCATCTTCAATATTTGTTAGTCCATTAAGCATCCAAATGAGTTGAAGAGTAAAGTCTAGGAAATTGGCGAAGTCTGAGTAACCAATGTGCTCAAGTCATGCCGTAACAATAAATCAAGCGATGCCTGGGAGGCAACCCAAGGTTGACACTAGCGCTTTGGATCCCAAGTATTTCTTTTTGACCCATTATGTTATATTTTTGCTTAATTTTGTGCATTGGGGACAATGCACATCTTTTTTTATAGGGTGTGGGTAGTGTTAGGCCTCAATGAAGTCTGAATAGCTTGAGTCCATAACTACCCCAATTTTTTATCCTAGGATTTTTTGCCTATGTTCTGTTTTCCTGTGGATATTTACTTTCTGTTGAACCGGCATGTTTAGGATGTTTAGATAATATTTGTAGTATATAGTACCAAAACTTCTGGCATATAGCATGTTTTTATGATTTGTTTAAAAAAAGATACCCACCAAATTTTTTGATTAAGTAGTTAGATAGCAGCCATGCATGTTTAGGTGTCAGAAAATATGTGTTCTGATAAGTGAGGGTACATTGAGATAAAAAGCATGATCTATGCGTCTTTTATTGATAATATATGCAGTGACATGTGAGCGTGAGCCTAAATTGCTAAATTCATGTATTTTGTGCTAATTCAGAACTTGCCTTGTTACTCTAAGTTAGATTGTAGATTGATTGGATTAGGAAAGGATCTTAGGTCATAATTCTTAAATAGTCCACTTTAGCCTAAAAATGACCAACCAAAATGATGATATAATCCCTTGTTCCTAATGTTTGAGCCTAACATATACCTATTCTTTAAAAACTCCTGATTAGCCTAGTCTTGTTAGTTGTAAAATCTTGAAATTGGACCTAGTCTTTCCTTGAACATTGTGTACCTTGACTGAGGCAAAAAGCTTAAGTTGAGGGTGGCTACCAAAAGTGGCCATAGTCCGGATGGATATTGTCCACCTCGACACAGGCCAAAAGTCTAAGTTGAGGGTGGTCGGTGTAAGGGTGAAACGCAAAAATAAGGGGGTGAGGTAGGAATATGGAGAAAAGAGTAAAATCATATACTGGGTGCAAGAAAAATAAGTGATACCTTAGTTGTAAGCTAAAAAGCAAAATGAAGTGTAAAAACAAGGCAAAAAGCTGAAAAATAAAAAGAAAGCTCGTAGGAAAACTTGAAATAGGAAAAAGGGAGAATAAGGTGAAAATAGCAAAGATGGTAGGGCAAAAGTGTAGAAGAACGCAGTGTCAAGGAGGGCCTTTAGTCGATTACTATCTCTCATAATATCATACCAACGCCCCTTGAGCCCACGTTACAAGCCTAGAAAGTCCTAACGTGATCCTAGTCCAATTATTTGAAGGTCTAAGTCATGAGTATAGGGGAAAACCTATGGTATTAGTCAGTATGTATCAATATATTTTGTGAGAGTGAGTGTTTTTGCATAGTCCCAAGATCAAATAGGAAAGCATCATTGACTGTCAAAAATGGGACCTCTTTCTGTGAGGAAACTTGCATTGCATCGTTAGCACTAGACTTGTTTAGTGATTGTGGATTGTTGATAATACCTTGCTTATCATAGTTGTGTTTTCACATGCACCAGTTTGTATTAGTTTGATGAATAGTTATCTGATCCTATTTTGAAAAGTTGGTGTGAGTATCTGAGTTTGAGATTTATGTGATGTACGCCATTCAGTACAAGTCTGTGTGTTATTGTATTGTCTATATAGATTGAGTTCGTCACCTGAGGATAATCAACAATTTTAAGTTAAGGGTGTTGATGTGCTGCCAAAATACAATAATTTTGATGCTTAAAACTTAGGATTTTGCGTATTCTCAATGCGATATTAATGGGTTTTATGTGTTTTGGTTTATCTTTGCAGGATTACAGGTTGGCCATGATTTTGGGAAAAGTTGTAAAAGTTGCTACAGATTATACGAAACCCTCTAGGGTCGTAAATCATTCTACAGGACGTAGGGAGGTTTCATGAGATTTCCAGTAAGGGGCTGATTTCTGAAGTTCATTCTATGAATATATGGACGAGTAGTAGAAGAGTTTACGAGTCATAGACGAGGATTCATGCCTTAAGGATCGGAGAAAAGGACTTGCAGGAATGTCATGAGACGAAACCCCCTTTATGGGTCATAAATCACTTTATGAGTCGTAGAGAAGCGTCTGAAACGACCCCAAAAAGTGCTCAAAAATCTGTCTCGGAAGTTTCCGAAATCGTAATTTCCATATATCTAAATATTTGTTCATTATTTCAAAAATTCAACTTCATATTTTTGTTCAAGGGGTCAAATTGAGTGGGAAATGGGTCTAACCCAAATTTTAGAGCAATCGTATCAAAATCCAAAAATCGCAATAACGCGAGTTAGGAAGGTCAACTTTAAAGGGTCATATCTCTTAGCACACAACGAACTGGGTGGCCCATACCTACCAAAATAAAGCTCTTTTAATTAGCTTTCCAACACACTTGGTTTCACCTCATTTCGAGTTCAGATGAAGAATTTATGCCCATTTTTGTAGAACTCATTTGTGCAGAGATGCAAATTCCAATGAGTAATCCGTGTCACTTGCACGACGCAGACCAGTGTTATTTTGGTCCTTTTTTTTTTAATTTCGGTCCAAGACTTTCAAGTCTTAGGCCTAAGGGTTCCCATACTTGAAAATACCTATACTTAGCCTTATTTCACCCTCATATTATCCTAAACATTCCCCAATACTCACTCAAACATTTAGACCAATATTTCTCTCAAGATTCAAGTCTCAAAACTCAAGACCAATCTTAAGGATTTCATCAAGGATTTCATTCAAGCTTCAAGTTTCCATTAAAGTCTTCTTCAAGAACCTCTCCAAAACTAAGGTATGTGGGTTTATTTCATGGGTTCCTTCCACCCATGATACCCAAGACTTCTTTTATTTAAATTGCGTGATTTAAAGTTGATTTACAAATGTGTCTTGCTTATTATGAAATTCACTGCACACTATGTTAAAGTCATGTACAGTTGTGATTGTTTTGCCATATTTTGAGCTATAAATCTTTGATCTATTATAAGACTTGAGAAGGGGTTTTGATGTATTTTGCTTGAGGGTGTTGCAAGGTGTTGATTGATAGTTTTATAATGAATTTTCTTGCATGATTTCATCTCTATAATTCATGGTTTCATACTAGCATTACACACCCTTTAAGTGTTTGATAAAATGTCCAGATATGGTTTCTTAAGGAGTTGGAGGTCCCAAGCATGAGATATGATATGAATGACTATATGATGATGAAATGAGATTAGGTATATGATATACTCTAGATAAAGTGTTGCATTAGACCATACCCGATCTGGGGGATAAGAGCCCAGCTAGCCTTGTTGGGGGTTTGTACTCATCAACCACGTGAGGGGTTTGTACTTCGCCACCGTGTTGATAAGGTGTGATTATCATCAACTATGTGAGGGGTTTATACCACACAACTACCAAGGGGTTTGTATCATGAATAACTAGCTTAGACTCTTCTACACATATGATATCCTATATAAGCATGAGTTACTTAAGCATGATTTACTTAAGCATTAATCATATACATGCTATATTGTTATATTATGTCTATTGCTTAATATTATGCATTTTGACTATGATGCCTAATTCTTGTTGCATTGCATCCTACATAATTAGTACATTCAAACGTATTAATGCATACTCTTTCCTACATGATATCACCATGTAGGATCCGGAGCCCAAGTTGCTCATCCTCCCCCTCCACATAGCTAGTTTGGTGCTACTGAAGCTAGTTGGTGAGTCCTCCACTTCGGGGACCCTAGTCTATATTTCTCTTATTATGTATTGAGACACTCTTCTTTATGTTCTATTTTGACTGCGAGAGTGAGCCTTGTTGCTTTGTCTTCGCCTCCACTCCTATCTATATAGTAGAGGTACTGTTGGACGTGCTATGAATCTATATTATGAGCCTTGACTCTTTCGTCTCTTGATTATGATGTTATCCAAGCTTTCCCCTTAGTCCCTTGCCCTTGTTTTCCAAAATTTTACATGTTACTTAAGTATTAATTTCTCTCCCTTAGTCCCTTTTCCCCTTATTAAGTTTCTTGTGTTGTTTTACATTACTTCCATGACCAAGGATGCATAATGATATGCTAAGAAGTTTGTTTGGGGTTCCTTTGGGTTCCCTATTCGCCGATCACGCCTAGGTCCTAGGCTTGGGTCGTGACAGTGTCATAGAAGTGAAGTCCAAATTCCAGCAGCTGAGCACGAGCCCCCGATTATGTGTCGTAAACTTCAATACGGGTCGTAAAGAGCTTTTGTATGGCGTGCCGATCAGTTTTCCTATTTTGTTTAGGATTTGAATTTTATTATTATAAATAGGTCTTTTAGGTTACTTTTCAGAAGTTTTCGCCTAGTACTAAGAGAACTCAATATTTTGAGAGAGAAAACTATAAGAGAGTCTTTGAGAACACTTGTGGTTGAATTTGATCTTAAAGATGGTGATTCTTATTGACATTGGATTGCTTGTTCTTAAATCTATTGTGTAAGTGTTTAATTATGCCTTCTCAATTCATAATTTATGCATCTACACATAGCATGAGTAGCTAAATTCACAATTAGGGTTGTGGGAACCATGAAGAACTAACAAAGTAAAACCAAGTGATTCACAATTCTTGGAAGGTGTATATGCATGTATTAATTAACTCTCTTCGTTTTGCATGTTTTCTAGTGGTGGTCAACATTAGAACCTGCCTAGTGTTACTGACTTGACCAAGGTAGTAATGAATAGGAATAGAGATTAATTAATAGGAATCGAATGATGTGCTCTCATCTAATCAACCAAACTGGGCCAAGGGGGGTTGTATTGGGACTAATAAGTAATGGTTAGTAATGCACACTATAGAGATGGATCAAGTCGCATAGTGAAATTCACCTTTGACCAAACGGCTTGGTGAACTTAAATTACCCTCATGAATGCTATACATTAGATAAGAATTAGGTTATCCTGTGATACTGAATTGGGGAATCATGTGGAACACAATAACCTAGTTGCTCTCCATTATTGACTTTTATCTTGCGATAGTTAGTTAGTTTACTTTTCTCATTGATTATTGCAAACACCCTCCCCCCTTTGGGGAATTAAGTTGGTTAATTATTCGACTTGCATATTGATGAATTTTCTTAAGTCTATGCATTCCCTCTGGGATTGATCCTAACCTTGGTTAGGTTCTATATCTTGACAGCGACCGTTTTATCCTCTAAAAAGGAGGTGTAAGTTGGGCGACATCAATAATGCTCTAAAAGTATACTACGACAGCATGTACAAAGCCCCTAACACATTACAGCAGCGTGGTATACCCCTAGTAACTACATCACAGTAATAAAAAAAGATATCTAGCGTCACACCACATATAACTCATGAAATATTTGATATTCTTCTAAAAAAAAAAGTAGCATATCCAGGGGTGATTAAAGAACACCAACTCTGTCAAGCACATGCTTGTCCAACACATGCATCAAATAGAGAAAAAAAGTATATTTTTCAAAGTATATTTGAAAAGCAACCGATAAAGTCTAAAGTCTCACTTACCTCAAATTCACCGTCCAAACACCCTTTTCAATAAATCAAATCTATGCTGTTAATTCAAATCACCTCAACCTACACCAAACCAGATATAGAATAATCAAGACCCTTTAATTGGACGTCCTCTTAATGTAAAATTCATGAAAAGAAAGTTCAAAATCTAACTTATCATGGCCCGACTAGCTGAATCAAGTACGAGTCATGTAGACCTTAAAGAAAAAACTAAACTCCTACAACACTAGCTTCCCAGAAATTGATTTATCAAGTTAATCAAGTACATTACCGAATTATATAGCTCGCGTTTCATCGCCATTACTTCAATCATATGACCCCTCATTATCATCTAATTATCGAAACTGGAGGAGTAGAAAAGAAAGTTCTACTATTGATGTATTGTTTCCATAACAAGTTTCAAAATCCCCTATTATGTTCTTGCCCCCCATTCTGAGTCTATCATTATAAGGATAGAGACTAAAATTTCTTTTTTTGTGTGTGTGTAATTTTCAAGCATTGTCTAAATATATGTATACACCATTATAAGGAAACAAAAAAAATTGATGCTCCTACCTGCACCCTTTCACCCAAATCAGCTGTACCAAGATTCAGTTGGTTCTAGGTAAGAATTTCCCCAATTAAGTTGGATGAGCTACGTTTTATTCTTCCAAAGAAAGGAACGAGAGTCTGCAAGAATTTTCCACTCTTCTGCTAGCGCCGTAGGTCAGAAAAAATAAAAGGGCTGGTTGTTGTTTTTTTTTCTTTTAATAAAAATTATTAGTGATTAAAATTACCAATTGACCCTTCATTAAAAATTAAGTTTATTATAGTTATCCTCCCCATCCTAACTTGTAGAATTTCACTAGGTAAGTTGTTGTACATATTTTATAAAGCCAAAATAAGAAAATACAATTTAATTAAGTACCAAAATATTAAAAAAGAACAAATAAAAAAGTAAAATTTAGTACAAGTTAGGTCAGATTGGGTCTTGACTCGCTCTACAACCCATTATTCAATTCGTTCTGACCCAACCCATTTTGATACAAGCAAATTCGAATTGGATTGGATCTTGACCTATTTGTTATCTTGAACCATTATGACCCGCTTAAATTTGACTCAATCCACCCAATTGTCACCCCTACATGTCAGCATAAAGATGTTTCACTTAGGGTGTATTTGGTATGGAGAAAAATATTTTCCAGAAAATGATTTTTCATTTTCTCATGTTTGGTTAGTTTAAATGTTTTGAAAAATATTTTCCAAATCAACTTATTTTCTTCAATTTTAAAGAAAATGACTTCCTTCCAAAAGTTAAGGAAAACATTTTCCAAAACTTTTATTTAATTTCAAATTGATTTTTTTATCTCATCAATATTACGATTCCTCTCCCCAAAATTTTTTAAATAAAATAAGATTAAAAATTTATTTTTGAAAAAAAATATTACATTTTCACCTATTTCTATTCTGACTCACCCAATCCCCCCCCCCCCCCCCCCCCCCCCCCCCCCCCCCCCCCCCCCCCCCCCAACAAAAAAAAAAATAATTTTTAAAAAAAAAAAAAAAAAATAAAAAATTTATTTTTTAAAAAAAATTAAAATATTTAATTTT
>JAOTQR010077318.1:0-12260 GCA_025774065.1 Solanum ossicruentum | reverse complement strand
AGGATGATGACAGTGAGGAGAGATGTGTGCCTCAGAAGACCTCTAAAGTTGATGAGGAAGAGGTAGAGGATGAGCTCGGGCGTGTCTTGAGGATGTCAAGAGAAGTAGAAAAGTAGAGACAAGCCCAAAAGAAGGATAGATTAATGGGTATTGGCTCATCCAGTGCAGCTGCTGCACAAATTACCTCATATGAGGGAGATGATTAGAGGTAGCTCAAGACTATTGCTTAGACACCAAGATATATTTTTATACCCTTTGTATTTATTTTGATTTTGATATAGTACATTGAGGACAATGTACACATTTTTCAATGGGGTATGTGTAGCTATGGACTAGGATGAATTCTGAGTAGCTTTCAATTTTGATCTCGAAGTTTTCTTGCATGTATTCTTTTTCCTCATGGATGTTTAATATTTGTTAAACCGTCTTGTTTAGGATGCCTTAGATGATATTTGTAGTATATAGTAGTTGAACTTATAGCATGTACCTTGTTTTTGATGTTTTATGAAATATTTTGAAAATTGGTACCACCAAAATTTTTGAGTAGTTGTTATATTTGCAACCATGCATTTTTGAATGATTTGACAATATCTATTCTGATTAAGTGAGGGCAATTTCATACATGAAGCATGATCTGTGAGTTTATGTTGGTTATATATGCAATGTCATATATGTGTGAGCTGATTTTGTTATGTTCTTGTATTGTGTGTTGATTCAGAACTTGCCCTATTATGCTAAGTTACATTGGAGATTATATGGACTTGGAAGGGATCTTAGGCCCTTGTTCTTTGAATTGGTCCACTTTTGCCTAAACTGACCAACCAAATAAGAAATTGATCCCCTGTTCCAAATATTTGAGCTTTACATGTATTTACATGTACCATTTCTTTCTTAACACCTGATTAGCCTATCCTTTTTTAGTGAAACACCTTGGAATTAGCCCTAGTCTATCCATGAGCATTGTGAACCTTAATTTAGGCAAAAAGAATAAGTTGAGGGTGGCTACTAATAGTGGCCCTGGTTTGGGGATTAGATATTGTGTACTTCAAAATAGGCTAAAAGCCTAAGTTTAAGGTATCCGATGTAGAGACAAAATCGCAAAAATAGGGTGGTGAGTTGGGAATAGAAAGAAAAAGAAGAAAATTATATACTGGGTGAAAGAAATTGAAAACAATACCTTAGATTAAGTTAAGCAAGCAAAACGATGTGTGAAGATGAGGCAAAAGCTGAGAAGAAAATATCTAGAAAAGCTTGAATATGAAGAAAAAGGGGAGAATATGGGAATGATTGAGTTGGTAAGATGAAAGTGTTGAAAAGTGTGTTTCAAGGTTGGCCTTTAGTCACTAGTTGTCCAAAATGCCAAACCAAAGCCCCATGAGCCTACCTTACAAGCTTATAAAGTCCTAAAGTGATCCTAGACCAATTAGTCAAATGCCCAGGTCATAAGTATACGGGCAAGCCTATGGTATTGGTTATCATGCATGAATGTCATTTGTAAGAATGAGTGTGTTTGCACAGTCCCATGGTTTAATTCTGAAATCTTCATTGAGTGTCTAAAAGGGACTTCTTTCTTGTGAGGGCATTTGCATTGCATTGTCAACATTTTACTTCTTCAGTAGTTGTAGATTGTCGATATTCCTTTGCTTGTCATATTTGTGTTGTCAAATGCATTAATATGATTTGGTTTGCTTAGTAGCTATATGATCTTGTTTTGGAAAATCTTATATGGGTACCTGAGTTGGATTTGAGTATGGTATATGTCATTGGGTTGACTTATATATGTTGCTTTATTATCTATTTAGATTGAGTCATCGCTTGAGGACAAGCAACAATGCTGAGTTGATGGTGTTGATGTTCTATCAAAAATAAAGATATTTGATGCTTACAACTTAGGATTTTGTGTGTGCTCAATGTGACTTTTATAGTTTTTATGTGTTTTTGTATTTGTTTTCATAGGAAAAGCAAGTTGGCAAAATTTTTGGAAAAGTTGCAGGTTTTGCTGATTTTTAGGACATATGAGACCCTCTACGAGTCATATCTTAGTTTACGAGTTGTAGAGGTGATCTCATTTAGGATTCCAGTGGTTGAAGCAAAACTGAAGTTCAACTATACAAGACCCAGTTACGAGTCGTAGTCCTATCTACGGGTCATAAAGGGATGCCTCGTAGTGATTTCCAGTGTTGATCAGACTTGAACAAAGTGATGCAATTGTGGACAAGGAGAGGTCAGTATGAGTCGTAGACTAGACTATGACTCGTGAAGGTATTTTGTATCAGTGAAGTCCAAAGTGCAAGAGACTGACCACGAAAGCCAGATTACGGCTCATAACACGAATTCTGAGTCATAACTGTGACTCATATTAGGCGCCGACCAGTTTTTCTTATTAATTTAGAGACTTGTTTTGTAAATACTATAAATAGAAAATACTAGGTCATTTATAGGAGTTTTTGAAGTTTTTTCAGTGGAGAGGAAATAGAGACATATTGGGAGCACGAACTTTGAGAGGATTTTTTTTGGGTTATCTTTGGAGACTACATTTTGGAGAAGAGATTCACTTGTGGATTAAATTCAACTTTCAATCTTATGATTCTCAATATATATATGGTTTTCTTGTTCTTCAATTTTCTTGGATAAGTGATTAACTATGTCTTCTCTATTCATTATTTCATTATTTGCCCTAGATATGTGTAGCTAAACCCACACTTGGGGTTGTGGGAACCATGAGAATCTAATTTATAAAACCCGGATTATTTATAATTCATAGAATGGGTATTTTCACTTATTAATCATTTCTCTTCATTTTTAATGTTTTCTAGTAGTGGCCAACATTAGAACATGCCTAGTGTTACCTTCCTGATCCAGGTGGTAATGAATCGAAAAAAAGAATGATTAACAGAATTTGATGATGTGTTCTCATCTAATTAACTAAACTCGATCAAAGGAAAGTTGACTGGGACTATGGGTAACGGTTAGTTGAGCACACTATGGAGATGGATCAAGTGCCATAGTGAAATTGGACCTTCACCTTTGACCAAAGGGTTAGAAGAACCTAAAATTACCATCCTACATGCGATATTCTAGTTGAGAATTGTAAAATCTTGGGAAGTTGAGCTAGTGTATCATGGGGAACAGAATACCCAAAGTTGCTCTCCATTATTATTTGTCTTCCAATTCTAGTTAGTTTAGCTTAGTTTTCTATCGATCATTGCAAACCCCCCTTTTTAGAAAATTAAGTTAGTTGATGTTTGAATTAATTATTGGTGAACCAAGTTGCAAAAGTCTCATATTCCCTATGGGATTCGACCCTAACTTTGGTTAGGTTTAGTACTTTGACGATGGCTTTTACTTCAAAAGGAGGGATATCTTCAGCGTGACTGGTCATGAAGAAAGGAAACACAGGAAGATTTCAAAATAATGTGGAGTTGTGTCATGTATACAAAAAACCTGGAGATTAAATCAGGGAGTGTCCTCAAGACAAGGTTGAAGTGTTCACTTCAAGGGCAACTCAAAGTTTCGAAATGACAAGTGAAAGGACCAAGTCCCTGAAAAGTTCATAAGAAAAGCTATTGCATACAGGACAATGATGAAGGCTTTAAGAGTATGAGGCAACTCATCCAATGACTCAGAAGGACAGAGCAACCTAAAAATCCTTTTATGATGGTTGTGAAGGACGATGATGAGATATTTGACAAGCTATTTACCGTCATGGCATAATTTGATGATGAAACTGAAGATAAGGTAACCTTACTTGATCTAAACGAAAAATTGGATCTTTATTCTACTAAGAAATGGAAAAAGCTTGCCTGTGTTCTGACTGAATCTATTTGTGAATTCACTACTTATAAAGATGTGTTAAACCATAGCATTGATATTTTTCAAGATGAAAAAACTACTTTAGTAAATCAAATATCTGATCTTAAATTAGAGATTTTGGCTTTAGAAGCCGAAAAATTGAATTCTAAATTTGTTGGAAAGTGAGTCTAAATCAGATGTCAAACTCAAGGGTAAGATCAGTGAGAGTGAACTTATTATTGAAGAAAAATTGAAATACTCCGACTTGAAACTAATTCTCTCCTTAGAAAGAAATGTTATGCTAGAGAAGGACTTGGTCAAGGTTAAGGATGATTTGAATAAATCACTGAATGGGAAAACTCTTTTAGACTCCTGGGTGAAATGACAATTCACAAGAGGAATGAGAAGAATGGATTAGATTATGTGAACAAAATTGTTCCTCCTTACAATCCCCCAGGAATATATATATCAGTGTTTGATAACTTATTATGTTTGCACTCTGGTAGAATTGGACATTTACAAAGTGATTGTGGAGTCCTTAAATGAACTCTAAGGAAACAAGATTCTTAGTACTCTGGAGGTAAGAATGCTTATGCGGAACCTGGTCCCAAATAAAAAAGAAGCAACAGAGAGTTGCCTGTCTGGACCAAGAAGAAGTTGATTGTAGCTTTGTCTCCCTTTTGGGAACTCAGGTTGAAATGGGTTCCAAAGACTAACAAATGAGTATTGTGCAAGAAAAGTCTGGAGGAAGTAGTCAATATTGGTTCATGGATAGTGAATGCTATAAGCATATGACTGAAAGGACTAAACACTTCCTCTCTTTGAAAGGAATGCAAGGTGGAAGTGTATCCTTTGGTAATGATAAGAAAGGTTACATTATAGCAATTGGGAGAATTGGTAAATCTTTTGAAAAATCTATTGAAGATGTGTACTATTTGAATGGGTTAAAGTACAGTCTTCTTAGTCTGTCTCAAAGTAATGACAAAGAAAATGAAGTGAGGTTCTTATCTGATAAGTGTATTGTAACCAACTTGATGAGAAAGGAAGTGATATTACAACCAAGAGATGCAAAAACATGTATGTTGTTGATCTCAGTACTACTAGGGGTGATCTTGATTTGTCTCAAGGTTCAAGATGAGACAAGTGATCTATAGGATCGAAGGCTAGGCCATGTCAGTCCATCTTTACTGAATAAGTTGGTTTCCAAGGACCTGGTTCGTGGACTACCTAGGATCAACTTCAACAACATCAAGGTATGTGAAGCTTGTGCACAAGGATAACAAACAAGAAGTTCCTTCAAATCCAAGAATGAAATGAGTATCATAAGACCACTTGAGCTAATTTATATAGATCTCTATGGTCTAATAAAGTTGCAAAGTCTAGGTGTTAAAAGGTACATCTTGGTAGTTGTCAATGATTTTTCCAAATTCACATGGGTTAAATTTCCGAGAGCCAAAGATAAAGTTGCTGATGTGTTGATAGCTCTTATCAAACAAATTCAAAAATAGTTTGGGTGCAAAATAGCAGTGATCAGGTCTGACCACGGAACAAAGTTTGAAAACTTCAAGCTTGATGGTTTTTGTGTTGATGAAGGGATTCATCAAAAATTTTCCACACTAAGAACTCTACAACAAAATAGAGTGGTGGCTACGAAAAATAGAACTTTGGTGGAAATTGGAAGAACAATTCTAATAGAGTATGGTCTAGTGAAAAATTTTAGGGTTGAGGTTGTGAACATTGCATTTTATGTGACCAACAGATGTTTGATCAAGTCCCCTAAAACACAAGACTCCTTATGAACTCTTGTTTGGATGCAAGCGTAGTATCAGCCATTTAAGAGCCTTTTATACAAGTGTTTTATGCTTACCAATGGCAAAGAAGATCTAGGAAAATTTGACTCGGAGAGTGATGAAGGTGTCTTTGTTGGATACTCTTCAAACAACAAATATAGAGTATTCAATAAAAGGACCCTTTGTGTTGAAGAAAGTGTTCATGTCATTTTTTATGAATCAGGAAATCTTAAAACCTTGGGTGAGAGAGATGGCTGTGAGTTAGAAGAGCTGCTACAAATACAGAGGTATAGCTTGATCAGTGATCCCTCAGCAAATTCTCACTTCCAAAATAAAGACATGAATAAAGGTGGAGAGATAGGTAAAGAACCCATGGAGGGACCTAGTTCATCATCAGGGCCCTCTGAGGGTGCTAGGATGAGAATGACCAATAAACAGATCATGACTAGACAAATGAAGAAACAAGTCCTGATGCCGCATATAGTCAAAGTCAACCTACAGGAATGGTATCCATATGGAAGCATCAATCATCATATCCCATGAATAACTTGGTTTCTCCCTTGGACTCTAGGATTCAAACCAGGTCCAAAAACTAAAAATCACATATCCTTTTAAGCATTTCTCTCGTAAATAAAGACCAAACATACCAAGGAGACACTTAAGGATACTGATTAGATAAATTCCATGCATGAGAAGTTGCTTCAGTTTGAAAGAAGCCAAGTGTGGCATCTGGTTCCAAGACCTCCTGATAGATCTATGATAGGGACTAGGTGGGTGTTTAGAAACAAGCCAGATTAAAATGGCACTATCATCAGGAACAAGTCCAGATTGGTCATTCAAGGGTTCAATCAAGAGGAAGGCATTGATTATGATGAAATATTTGCTCCTATAGCAAGAACAGAAGCCATCAAAATTCTCATTGCATTTGCTGCTTACATTGAATTCAAATTATTCCAAATGAATGCTAATAGTGACTTTTTAAGTGGATATCTCAAGGAGGAAGTGTTTGTGAAGCCACCACTAGGTTTTGAAAGCATTGATTTTCCTAATTATGTGATGAAGTTGGATAAGACTCTTTATGGGTTGAAACACGCTCCAAGGGTCTGGTATGAGAGATTATCTAGGTTCCTACTAAGCCATGGGTACAAAAGAGGAAAAATTGAAAATACTCTATTTTTTAAGGTTAGACGAAAGAATTTGCTGATTCTTCAGGTATATGTTGATGACATAATCAATGGTGCTACTACCAACTCACTTTGTGAAGAATTCCGATACATGATGAGAAGTGAGTTTGAGATGAGCATGATGGGAGAACTCAATTTTTCCCTTAGGTTACAGATCAAGCAGGCACTAAAAGGCACATTCATCAATCAGGAGAAGTATATCAGAGATTTGCAGAAGAAATATTAGATGATGGAAGCCAAACCTATTGATACACCTGTGGGAACCAGTTCAAAATTGGATTCTGGTAAACTTGGTCCCAAGGTAAATAAGACTATGTATAGAGGGATCATAGGATCATTGTCGTATATGACTACCAGCAGACTTGATATAGTCTTCAGTATGTGAATGTGTGCTAGATTTCAAGCATGTCCAAAAGGATCCCACTTGAAGGAAGCAAAGAGAATTTTGAGATATCTCAAGGGTGCTAGGAACTTATCCCTATCAACTGGTGATTCCTTTGAGCTGGGGGGATATGCAGATGCTGATTTTGTTGGGTACCTGGTTGACCACAAAAGCACCTTCAGAATGGCTCATTTTTTGTGTTTATCCAGAACTAAAGTCGAATATGTAGTTGTTGCTGCTTATTGCTGTCAATTGCTTTAGATCAAGTAGAAGATAGAAGATTTTGGGGTTTTGACGGAAACCATACCCCTGATGTGTGACAATATAAGTGCCTTGAACACGGCAAAGAATCTGGTTTAGCATAAAAGGACAAAGCATATTGATGTAAGGCATCATTTTCTTAGGGATGAGGTTAAGAAAGTTAACGTATGTATGCAGTTCTGCAGCATAGAGGACCAAATAGCTAACATTTTTTCCGAGCCTCTATGTAGGGACTAGTTTGAAAAGAATCTGATGAGGATGGTGCTGATTAAGCCACCATGATAGTGAAATCTCTCTTATTTTGGCTAAATTCCTATGCAAGTATCTGAGATCTAGTTCACAGTATGTTGAATTCACTTTTGTACCTTGCAAGTATGCATGGTCAACAACATCATAGGTGCTAAAGAAGAGACCTTGAAAGAAGTTCAACAAAGTAGCATAGATCGTCAGGGACATGGTTCGCTTTCAGAGGTTAGTATTCTATTCATAGCTATGGTGCAATTATGAAATGTGTTAGAACTTTTGCCACACTTTTTCAAATTCTCTGAAATCGTGTCTTTTCAACCTACTTCTAAAAAAAAGTTTCCACTTTTGGACCAGACACGTCTCTTCATTACCTATAAAGTTACACTCAACCTACTCCTCTCTTTTATTTATTTTTCAAAATCCTTTGTCTCTCTAACCTTTCTCTTTTTTTTTCATTCTGCAATGTCTCAGTCATCTCCGATATCTAAGAAACAAATGTCGTCTGGAAATGAAACCTCCTCCTGTAACAAGATTAACACTCTTCCCTCTACTCCTATCCATTCTCCACTCAAACCAGAGGAGTTACATACTTCAAAAAAAATCATATCTACTTCTTCTCGCATACCGTCATCACCCACTAATCATGACCTATCTCTTCAACCCTTGAGTCGAGATCGTTCACCTGGTTCCTCCACTGGGGCACCAGGTTCTGCGTCAAAAGGATGAAAATCCTGTTAACCTTGTAACCATCTCCACCGAAAAACAACCTTCTTCTTCTCAACCAGGTCCCACCTCTTCATCTATGTCAGAAAGATGCTTCACTGGGGATCTACTAGTGGAGAAAATGACTAGGTCAAATATACTGGCTGCTCGTGAAGAATGGGTAGTAAAAGGCTTGAAAAAAATAAAGGGGGAAACTTGTTTGCTCAAGAGGAAGCAAAATCACCAGACCTCTAATTGGTGTTAGCCACTCCATTGTTCAAACAAACTCCCACGAGTAAAGTACATCCCATTAATATTGCTGAAGTAGGAGAAGAGGAAGATGATAAGATAATGTGCCTTTAATATGGAAACGGAGAAAGCCAACCAATGCTACTCCATCATCTCCTATCACTGAGAATCACCAAGTTGCAGAAGAAGGTGTCAGGGGTTAGCAAGTCTTGGACAACCGCAAGGGAAAGGTTAGTAGGGATACATGCATCTGAGATCACCAAGGTGTATCCCACTAGAGGTTCTCAAAGAAATCTCCTCAATGATGCCATGGCAGCAAGTAAATCAAAAACTATAAAAAAAAAAGAACTTAAGGTCCTCTTATGTGATAGAAGAGGAAGATATTTCAAGTGAAAATTAATGTTGATGAGGAAGAAGATGACAGTGTTACTGAAACAGATGAGGATCTTTTTCATCTCAAACTGCATACTAAGATAACAAAAGCTTGAAGGAAGTCTTTCAAGAGATCCAAATAGTAAAATTCAAGAAGGAAGGATGAAAGTAAATCGAAAAGGAGTGAATCTGCTTCCACCAAGTGACCAGCTTCACAAGTCAAGAGGGCAAAGATTGAGAAAGTTTTAAGCAAGGAAGAGAGAATTCAAATTTTAGAAAAACAAAAGGTGTTGAGTGGGCGGGTTTTCAAGCCTGAAGCCAGAGAAAAATCAGGAATGAGGGACCTGGTTGATGGGGTTGTGATACAAGGATGGGACCATCTGATTCAGTGGCAAGTTCCCACTTTACATGAGTGGGAAGTGCAATAATTTTATTACATTATAGAGCTCCTAGAGGATGGAAGCTTCAACACTTCCATTGGTGATCTCGCATTTTGTATTGATGAAGAAGTCTTGGGCACTATTCTGAAGGTTGATAGAGAGGGGATCAGGAGTGTGCTAGACTGTGCTCCTGCAAAGAGTTTCATTGTCGAGGCTGGGGAAATGCCCAACTTAAGCTCTGTGGCTATTTCTAATAAATTTTTCAAAGGGCAGTATCAACTCTACTTTGAGTTTGTCAACAAGGTCCTTCTACCCCGTATTGAGAAGAGAACCATTGCCACTATTGATGATGGAGCATATTCTAAAAGTGATGACTACAAAATATGGTAGACATGGATTTGCCTATGGTAATTTACTTCTGGTGAAATGTGAATGTAGTGAAGAAGAGGGTACTTGATACCATCAAGCAGTCCTTCTCACAAACCATTCTGGTGAAATGTGAATATAGTGAAGGGAGAGTTGGTAAGAGGTCCAAGTCATAAGTTTCTGATCTCATCACCCAATAGGAGGCACTAAAATTTCAAGTGGAAGAGTTGACTGTTGTATTCTCAGCTAAGGATACAAAAATTGGGACTTTGAAGGCACAACTAGCGCAAGGAGTAGTAGAGGAACTTGGTTCTGCTAAGTTATCCAGGATAAAAGAAGAGAACAACAGACTGACCCATGAAAGTCAAGTCCCTCACTTAGTAACTTCTTCAGACACATCAGGATTCCAATGCCAGGATGACTCTTCTTTTTCAATCCCTAGCCCCCAAACCTTATGGTCCTTAACTTACTCTGTTTTATGTTTGTCCCCTCTTTTGGTTCAAGGATTGGTTCTGGCTTGTTTTGTTATTCTCTTTTGTTGTTTATTGAATACTTCACTTTGCGATCTAATTTTGTCTGAATATATCTCATTGTTCTACTCTTATGCATCTATGGCTTTGTTTGCTTTATGTTGTATTAATGATTTTGAATTCAATATCTGTGATCATTATGTTAGTTTACTGCATATATTTTTAATGATGCGAAAAGGGGGAATATAACTAAAGTGGGGGTGATTAAATCAGGGGGAACAAGTTTAGGGGGAATAAGGGAAATAATATATTCAGAGGGACAAGGTCAGTTTTTAAAATGAGATAATAGTTTGTCATCATCAAAAAGGAAAAAATGTTAAATAAATTATTTTGATGACTAACAAACTATTAGTATAATATGAGGACCAGGTCAGTATCATGTTGTTTAAAGGAGTGTGTTGGGAGACAGTTGTAAGGTTGACATAGTTGGTGACATGTGACCCTCATTGTTCTGAAGGACCCTCTCGTGTGGGTATAAAAGATTCATGTATAAGGAACAAAATATAGCTTTTTGATAATGAAAAAGTGAATATTCAATAGATCTAAAAGTTCTTGTTTGGCACCTCTTGAGAGATACAACATCAACTTCCAAGGGACCTGATAGAAGGAGTCTATAGTTTTCTTTTAAAGGTGATGTTTCATTTTATTAGTTCATGATATTGTAGGGTCACTTCCTAATATATAAAGAAAGATGATCATTGTGTATTTGTTTTGTCAAGGTTGTTATGGGACTCTTGGTAAGTAGTATCCTTGAAATCGTCTGGATAGTGGTCCAACTTCATCTAGCTAGGTTGGTGCGAGTATAGACTAGTGTTTTGATGAGTTGTTCGTGTCTTGTAACTAGGTTTCAAGTGGAAAATGATGAGAGGGTGAGGAAAATAAACAACATGTATTTCTATTTGACTATTTTGCTCATTCATTTAGTGGATTTTTGAATTTTGAAAATCTTGTTGGACAGGTGGTAGTTGTTCCTCCCTTGAGCAAATATTTTTTTCACATTAAATCTTGCGTGTTATATATTTTCTTCGTTTCTTGTTTGTGTTGTACTTAGGGACGTGACCTTTTTAATTCTAATCATAAGTGCACATAAAAAATTAAGTTGCCCTAATATTTTTTCATGGAAGTGTGATAAAATTAAAAAATAATTGAAGGAGAACCTTACACAAACTAAAGAATAAAATTCTCTATAAGAATACAAAATTAGTACCATAATTTCTTCAAGATAGTAAATATTCTTGCCTTTCACTCCACACATAGCCGTTTGATATCCAACCAATCTAAAAGGCAAATGCATGCAAAATTTGCCACTTCCATCATACATAAAGTAACTCTTGGAGAAGAAGATTCTATTTTATAGCACTTGAAAAAAGAATAATTGAACGCATTAGTTAATAGGTGAGATTTGATGACAATGACCTTAGGCGTTGAATAGTATAACTTTGAATATCACAAATATGTAATGGAATCAAAACTTATTATTTGTATAAAATCTTAATTCATATATATAATTAACAAATTATTAAATTCAAATGAAGTTATAAATGAGTGACTACATCGTCCATCTCTTCTGGTACTCATTGAAGATATTTGGCAAAATCATACCTACTCACATTAGTTATAATTGCATGGAATAGAGGGCATTGATTTCATCGTGTCTCCGGCTCTTTGCCCATTAGCAATTGGCACAACAAACTGGGTCCCCTTTCTTGACTAATCTGTCCATTCATTTTTACTTATTATTGTTGCATTTGTCACATTCATTATAAGTATTTTAGCACATTGTCTTTATTAATTGATGTTTTAATATTCCTTCTAATAATAGTTGTCTACTATTATTATGACATAAATATAAAAAAACAGTAAATGATAAATATAATTTTATCAAATCACTCTTTTAATATAATAAATAATCTTGTAAAATATAATAAGTGTTGGAAATAATTTAATTGTCCAACTTATCCAATGGCTTTATAAAGCCATGAAATAAGGAAAATAAAGCCATGAAA
>JAOTQR010077317.1:0-12261 GCA_025774065.1 Solanum ossicruentum | reverse complement strand
CGATGTTGAAACTAGATGGAACTCGACGTATACAATGTTAGATAAAGCTTTGAAATTTGAAAAAGCTTTTACAAGAAATGTATTTGGATGATAAGAATTATCAAAAGTATTGTCGAGAAATAGGTACAATGAGTAAAAATCCATCAGCAAATGATTGGAACGATGTGAAAGTTTTTGTGAAGTTTCTTCATATTTTCTATCAAACAACTTTAAAATTTTCAGGCAGTTCATATGCTACTTCCAACCTTTTCTTTCGTGACCTTTTTTAGTCTTCGAAATGATATTATTAAGTATACTAAATATGATGATCAGATTTTGGTTGATATGGCAAAGAGGATGAAATCCAAGTTGGATAAATATTGGGGGAAATTTGAGAGTGTGAATAATGAAGTATGTTACTTGAATATGTTACTAATTGTTGCTGTTGTATTGGATCCCAGATACAAAATGAAGTATGTGAACTATACTCTTTCTATTGTGTATGGTTCGTTGTTGGAAAAACTTAAATCTCAAGATGTGTATGCTACTTTGAATCTCTTGTATAATCACTACAATGAGTCTTGTTCAAAATATTCTAATGGCGACATTGAAGATGACAATTGCATTATGGGTGAATCTAGTCATTTGTTGCAAGCTCAGTGGGAGAAATATATGGAACATGATGAAAATCATGAAAAAAAATATGAACTTGAGGCCTACTTGATAGATTGTGGTGAAGATCAAGGATTTCAATATCTTGAGTTGGTGGAAAGTTCCGTCTAGTAGATATCTGATTATTTCGAGAATTGTAAGGGATGTTCTTTCTATTCCTATTTATACTATTGCATCTAAATAGTCTTTTAGTATAGGTGGTCAAATTCTTGATACTTATCAAACTTCTTTGTCTTCAAAAATGGTAGAAGTTCTTATTTGTACTCAACAATGGATTCGATCACCTACTAAAGAATGCAAATTTGAAGACATATTGGAGGAAGTCTGGAAAATTGAGCAAATTGAAGAAGGTAATTTTATAAATTTAATTCTTCATTAAGTATGATTTTGTTTTTTTAATTTTATTTAGTACTCAATTTGTTCATCTTTTTCAGAATATACAGATTCACCTTTGAAGATCGATTAGTCAACTTGTTCAAATTGATATCATTGAAGAATTTGATATTTTTGGTATCCCAATTTCTAGTTTTGCTATTTATTTTGGGACTGTATATACTGGATGATTTGTACTTTTTTGAATACTATTTTACTAATAAGTAGTTTCTAAGAAATTGAAAATCAATTTAGCATGTAAAAGTAGCTTCATTATTCATATTCATCAACTTCTTCTATGGCTAGGAAAGGATAATTATCTTTCTACACGTAATTTTGTAAGAAAAGGTTGGTTACCAAACCATTCACAAAAAGTGCATCAACCTGAAAACCGTACCAACTCGAAAAAAATAGAAAAAATCCGAGGTTGAAAAACCCGAATTTATTGGTTTGGTTTGGTCTATATATTAAAAAATTGATATAAATAATTTGGTTTAATATTTAAAAAATTTGAACCAACCTGGTCAATCTACACCCCTACATACACATATATACATATAGTAGGCATGCGTGGGGGCCACCTGCCCCCAATAACCCTTTTCGCCTCCTTTTCCCTCAACACGCGCTACATTCTCTCCCTTTCCCTTTCTTCATCTTCATGCGAGCAAGACCAGACGAACCAAACCAGTAATGACCTAGATGCGCCAATCTCAATTAACGATTCCCTCCTCCAATTTTTACCTTACAGGGCTCATCCTTGTCGCCCTTAGTAGGTAGGCATTGGAGAGAATTTCCAAGTGTTGAAATCGCAGCTATTCTCTTGAAATCAATGGTGGAAAGCATCAATCCGTTGAGGATTTGAGTTTCCTTATCCTATTTTGAGAAATTCGAATTTCAGAAAACCTAAAATCCGTTCCCAATTTCCCCGAATTGCCCTCTGATTTCCATCCTGTTTTGCCTTAATCTTGGGCTATTTGTATCCTTTTTCCTCACAATTTGACTTAAATTTCTATTTGACATTCAATTTACAGGACGCGGGTTCTTCATTTTTCCAATACACTAAAACATCTATTTGAAGAGTTGAGTAAAATTTTGCAAAAACTAGTTCAATTCTGAAGGTTCCTGAGTTTGGGAATTCCTGTTTGAGCTTGAAGGTTCTCAAAGAAAGCTCTATTTGGTGTGGAAGTTTGGCTCAAGTTCAAGGTCTCAGGTCGCTTCCCCACAAAAGGTAACACCTTCATTTCGTTTATCTCGTTTTCATTTAAGTGTCAGACGCTGTGAAAATCTTGAAGCTATTGAGTTTTCATGCTTGTTTTGAGTTTGTTTTAATAGAAATGCCCTATTGTGACAAGCAGATACTATGGTATTGTAGTTACTGGTCACTGAGATATTTTTCAAAATCACAGAGTCACGTTTGAGCTTAAGAGTCTTGTTTTAATGCTGGTTTCATGCTTCCATTTGAGACTTTGTTGTGTTTGGTCGATTTCAAGATTTTCCAGTTAAGTGGTTCTAAAACGGTCGTTTGTGCTATTCTAAGATGGCCGATGAACTTAAGATTCTTGGCTGAGTTATCTTGCACCTTTGTTTCTGCCATATTACTGTTGAGCATGTGAATGTTTTGGGTTGCTATGTATCATTTCATTTCTGTCTTCTTCTAGCTGTATTTGCTATTGATGAATTGTTCGTCAAGCTTTTGATATCTAGTATGGTGGTTGTTTGTCCTTTCGCTGACTGTAAATGTCACTGTCTAGTTGTTTTTCTTTGGGTATCATTCATATAGGTTTTGGGAATACTAGTGCAATCTCATGAAGCATATATTGAGCATCTATTTCGTTTAGCTTGAATGACATTAACAAATCTTTCAGCTCCTAATTTGAGTCTACTAAAGTCTATGTTTGCAGTCTCTTTCCATGGCTTCTCACCTATCTTGGGGTATCAATTGTGGATTCTAGATGACTTAAACCCTGTCTAGTTCTCTCCTTAGCATTCATGCCTTTAGATGGTTGTTATGTCGACATTAGTGCTTATATTAGTTGTATAAGGATAACTGGAAAGCCTGCAATCCCCTCTTGTACTGTAAATCTTGCATGAAGAAGGGATTTGGTCACTTTCTTGTTTATTTCAGAGAATATGGTTATTTGAATGATATTAATACCCTGTTTGGTTTAGATGTTGTCTCTGCCATCGTGTTTAAACTATTTCAGGTCTGGTTTGTGTTGGTGAAGCAATTAATCAGGCTAGTGGTAGCCTATGTTCTGTTATTGGGGTGTATATGTTATATTTTCTTTTGTTTGGTTGAACGTGTTTGATTGAGGATGTATGGGTTTAGGATATCAGATAGTGTCTTCTTTTTGGGCTCATATCTGTTGAATATTTTGTTCATCCAAATGTTGGTTGGGTTATTGGCAAGTTCCAACTTACATTGATAATGCAACTCATGCTTCTGTGAACTTATATTATTGAAAGTCTCTGATTGTTTCAGTTTTTTCTTGTGCTAAGAAAATCATCATTTGCCACAATTGTTTAAAATAGAATCATTATAATGCTCTAGTCAAATTATTCAGTCATTTTATGTTACTGTGCTTATTTTATTATGAGTATTAATTCCTTTCCTCCCTTCTTTCACATGTGATTCACTTTGGAGTCCTAAATGGGCTCCTCCCCTATCATTCGCACCTCGTTGGGCCATGGAGGCCCTACGACCCTCTCTGATTCAGCCCAAATTCCCAGGATAAGGAAGATACAGATCAATGGAAGCTGAAATACAGGTTTTGAAGGCCAAAATCAGTGTATATGCACTGATATACACTTTATATACGCTAAGTGTATACAAGCAGAAATTGGCAAAAGCCCAAATAGGCAGCAGCAGTAGCAGTGGATTTATGAGCTAGGCAGGCCCAAAGTATAAAACTTAGGGCAGGTGGAAGATTGGGTTTGCCAAGCCCAGTCTTTATTTTTATTCTTTCCCTTTTCTTGTATATATATTTATGTTATTTGTGATACGTGACACTAACTCTATTATATTTATTTGTATTACTATAATGTTATTAATCTAATCATTTCCTCATTGTCTTCATTTATGTTAATTTTCATCTTAATGATTTTGGTTTTAAAGTTAGGATTATTTTAACAAAATCAGACTTTAGTGGAAGCTCTTCCAAAAAATGTGTCAAGTTTAGTCAATTTCCTTTCAAATTGGTCCAATTTCTAATTTAGTCAACTTTGTCAAGTTTGGTCAATTTTTCAAATTTGGTCACTTTTTCAAATTTAGTCAACTTTTTCAACTTAGTCCATTCTTTAAAATTTAGTCCATATTTCATAAACATAGTTAACTTTTCAAACTTAGCCAATCTTTTAATAATTTAGTCAATCAGTTTTAGTCAACTTATTAATCTTTGGTCAACCGCAAGTTAGCGGCCATTTTGAGTTATTAATTTCTTCTAAAAATAGAAATTGAACCATAATCCATCTCTCGAAAATTTTAAAATTTTCTGTTATGTTTTAAAATTGAAGTTAGGTTTCTTAATTTTCCTTAAAATTAAATGGCAACTCTTTAGATTATTGAAAATTTGATTTATACTTAAATTAATTAAGTATTAAATCTTATTTTCAAAAATTCAAAAAGTCATATTTTTAAATTAACAGAGATGGCGACTCCGCTGGGGATTTTAGTTAGGTTCTATCCATTAGATTACGTCGTCTGACTAACTATTCGGTTTGTAACATTTAGTAATTTTTATTTCCTTATTTGCTTTATCTGTTTAATTTTGATATTAAATTATCATCTCATACATAGCATCTTCCGCCACTTGGCATTTTTTATTTGCCAATAAATGACGATTATGCGGGTCGCAGCCGTTTAATCCAAAGTTTTCATCGGGGTACCCTGAAGGAATGCGTTGATCCTTTGGGGTTGACAGTCGTTATTTCCCCAGCCCAGGTTGTCCGCCTGGTTCACCCTTTCCGCAGTCAAAATAAACCTATTCTTAGTCACCTAGGTTAGAGCTAAGGCAAAACTCTATAAGTGCATTGACCTAGGTTGACCCAATACTCGAGGGGTATTGGGCCCATTAGTAGCCACCTTGAGTCCGTAGCGGCTCCCGGCCCAAGTGGACAATCATGCTTATGTGTTTATATTTGAAGGATATACATGTTGTTTGGCGAACCATTGTCCCTCAGGATTGGAAGTTTATTTTAATAGTTTAGTTTAGTCAAAAGAAGGATCTACATGAGGCATTACTTCATTCAGAGACACTCAGAGTTGCCAAGAAGTCAAGAAGAAGAGACTTTTCATGATGACTTAGCTTAGCACTATACCTCTACGTAGGACTAATTTTTGTACTCCCTTTTCCCTTTGTTATGTATCCCCATTCAGTTTATTCATGAAGCTTGTACAAATATTATGGGGCAATGGGACGTTTCAAATTATGTATACATCCTTCAAATCGTTAGGCCTACCCTTGGCACAAAAGAGTCACATATCTATTTCAGGACGTGCAATATCTGTTTACATGCTATATTTTATAATTGTCTATGTAATTATATTGCTCTGTTTGAAGACTTCTAGTCCACTTCTTTTTGAAAGTTTCTAGAATCCCCTAAGCAAATAAATCAAGTCACTATCACAAATTCGTCCAAATAATCTTCGAGTCCTGAGTTTCTCAACAAAATCGAACTCCACTCACAAAATTCTAAAATCTTACTCTCTCATTTGAGAAGAGGTGAATTTTCCATTTCAATTCGAAAAAGATTCCAGCTAGCCAAACTACGTAGGGCCTGATTTCTCCTTCGTGAGATACATAGGGAACCTTCCATGGCTCGGTCCCTCATATTAGAGAAGAACATTTTTCCTCCTTCATCCTTACAAGAGAATGATCGATTGTAGAAGACGTGAGAAAATCTTGTCAAAACCTCTCCCTGATTCACAAATCTTGAATTAAATAGGCAACATTTTGCCTATTTAGTCATTTTCCTATATCCGTGGATTAGCATGTCTTCAAACAATACAACTATTATATGTTTATTCTTCTGTGTGATATTTTACATTATGTATTATGAACAAGGACTAACACATTTATCTTTTGAGTTATTTTTCATTTGACAGGTACTTAGACTTGATCTATGTTGAGAAAATAACTGGACATCCATACTTCACGAGGTTTAAAAATTCCAAAGATTCCTTCCCTGACCAAAGTAAGTCGAAAGGGAATGAAAAAATGACAGAGTATAGTGACGGCATTGATTCAACCAAAGTTAAGGTAATGAACTCTGCAATTGCTGAACAAAACAAGTTGATTGCACAACTGATGCAACAAATTGTTGAAATGAGGGCTAAGATACAAAAGACTCAAGATTTAGCGAATCTAGTCGTTGCCACTAATACTCATGCTCTAGATAATGAAAGGCCTCCATTTCATTTTCCTCCTTCGAACCCAACTACCAAACATGCTCCAAAAGATTCGATCGCTATTGCTATCCAAAAGACTCCCGTCACCGACTTAACTACTCCTAAGCTTCATCATGCCAGCACATCACAACAAACACCACCTCCTCTTCAAAGCCTAAATTCTAATACCCTCAAATATATCCATCCGTACATTAGACCCCTGATCCAAACATTCAAAATCCACCAACTACTCAACCCATATCTTCAAAAGTCCTTTTTCATATTCCAACACTATCAAAAGCATACGTTCACTTCGTCCTATACTCCAAGCCTTATGAGGAGAAGGAGAAGGAATGGAAGTCCAGGTAGGAGATGGCCAAGTTTGACATAAAGGAAGAAATTGCAAAGGCTATAAAGTAATTTCACTATGCACCAGATGTTGTAGGACTGAAGTATGAGGATTTATGCATTCATCTCGATATGAACCTCTCAGAAGGGTTCAATATGCCAAAGTTTGATAATTTCGACAGAAATGAAAATCCTCTAGCCCATTTGAGAGCATATTATGACCAGCTTATAGGTGTCAGGAAAAATGGGGTGTTACTAATGTGACTTTTTAGTCAAAGCCTAAGCGGGGAGGCCTTGGAATGCTTTGCTTCCCAAAAAATGAACAAATGGTCCATTTGGAATGTTTTGGTCCATGACTTTATTGAAAGATTTTCTTACAATATCAAAATTGTTCTAGATCGATACTCTTTGGAGAAAATCAAACCAAAGTATACTGAGAGCTACCGAGAATATGCTTACCATTAGAGGAAGGAGGCTACAAAGGTTACACCTCCTATGACCGAGCAAGAGACCAGCGAAGCGAATCAAACCAAAGTCTACTGAGAGCTACCAAGAATATGCTTACCGTTAGAGGAAAGAGGTTGTAAAGGTTACACCTCCTACGGCCAAGCAAGAGATCAGCGAAGCATTCCTACGCATTTAAGAGCTGGAGTACTTTGATAAGATATTGCCTCTTATAGGAGCAAAGTTTGGCAAAATAGTTAAAGTTGGAGAGGCTATCGAATACGTTCTTGAGACAGGAAAAATCGCCCTAATAGCTACTCAAACAAAACCTTCAGTGCTATCAAGGAGGAAGAGGAAAGATGTTTCTTCCATTTCATCTGAACCAAGATCAAAGCATATCAAATTTGGTGGTCAAAACCGTTCACTATCCAATATATATCTCCAAGGTCCACAAAATCCCTACCTAGTTTTTCCCATCCAACCGAATTTCCAGGCTCCATTATCAAATTATCAAAATATCCCTCCAAATTTTCAAGATCCATAGCAAAGTTATCAAAATATCTCTCCAAATGTCTAGGCTCCATTACTAAATTACAAAAATATCCCTCCCAAGTGGCCAAACTCCACAATATCCGAAGTTTCAAATGCCAGTAACTACTTTCTAAAATCCTCCAAACTACTATCAGGTACCTCTATCTTCAAGAAGTAATTGCAATATTTATCATCCAAAACTTGTGAAGAAATCTCCTCGAGTCTTTACTCCTTTGGTTGAAAGTCAAACCCAGCTTTATGAAAGATTGAAAGCAGTTGGCATGCTCCACCCTATAAAAAGAAGATCAGGCAATCCTTTGGGAAAATTTATAGAGCATACCACAAATGTGTTTATCATTCGAGTTATGGGACATACCACTGAGAATTGTATCAACTTGAAGCACAAAATTCAGGACTTGATTGATCAAAGGGTTGTCACTCTTCAAACTGTCACTCCTAGTGTCAATAGTAATCATCTGCCCTATCGTCAACTGGTGACTATTAATTCGATGAAAGTCAATGAATATTGGTGTATGGAGAAAATTGTGATTCCAAAAAACCCTAGCCATTGTGAGGGAATTATAGCCTCTTCAAGCAAAATAGAGAAATCTGAATTTGTGATCATCATACTTTACAAAGCTTCTACTTCGATGCTTGAGAAGATGAACGAGGTTGATCACACTTTTGCACAATTATTGCCTCGCACACCAGTCTTTGCCAGTGGAAAATCATGACAAGGACAATGGTCTAAGGGAAGGAATCTGGACTTTGTTCAAAGGAGATGATGTTACACTGACCGAGAGACACTAAGTCGAGAGAACAAATGATTGATTAGACATTCACTACTCTTCTAACTCTTTGCTCATCTTGATAGATAAAGACATCTTTTTATATTATTTTAAAATCGATGGTAGCCCAAAGAGGCTCGAGGCCTACCTTTTATATCATTTTACTTCATTATGCATAATTCTCTCGTAATATTTTGAAAAAAAGGCAAATTGCCCTGTGGCGGTGCCAAATTTTCTCTTTTTTTGTTTCTTTTAGATGAAAGTTCCTTTATTAACAAAACTTTACTCGCTTCAATTTTGCTATTTAATGATGATTTTTTATGATTTCAGAAAAAAAACTAAACCTATCATATTATGTCATGTCACAAGCTGAATGAACAAAATTAGGTGAATATTGATGAAGTGTCCGAAGAATATGGTGAAGAGACCATGATATCTGAACCATTTGTCAAAATTGAAATAACTCAAGCTTGAAATTAGAAATCTGAGAAGACAAAAACAGCAGAAAACTCAGAATCAATATTCATTTGATAAGAGGCTCAAAAGGAAAGACTCATAACCTGTCGAAGAGTACATTAATGTATTCACCTGGTCATATGGCGATGTTTTAGAATTAAGCACAAACATTGCCCACCACAACTTGACGATCAACTCATATGCTATCAAGAGACACTAAGTCTAGAGATTCAGAGTTTTCTTTTATCTCTTTTCCTATAATTGCGTAATTTGCTTGTAATCATTTCTATGTTTGTTATCTGATTATTCTCCTCTGAAATAAACTACGTTTGACCTGAATTCTCAAGAATGAGATACGTAGGGGCTTATGTCGGCCTCAGTCATCCCCTTATCCCTTTTATTTCCTTTTGCTAATGAACTACGTTTGAATTAAATTCTCAAGAATGAGATACGTAGGTGGCCTATGTCGACCTCGGTCATCCCCTTATCCCTTTTATTTCCTTTTGATTTTGAACTACGTTTGACCTAAAATTTCAAAAATGAGATATGTAGGTGGCCCATGTCGTCCTCAGTCAGTTTCCCTCAATTTTAATGTTTTTTTCTACCTCCCGAGAGGGGAACTACATTTGACCTGATTCCTACCTCAATGGGATACGTAGGCACCACAACGGCTCGGTCATACTCCCATAAAGGAACCTAGGACAGAATTTTTGAGAAGGAACTCAAAAGTTCTAAACAAGAAGGTCCATTTTCGACAAGTCAGAGTTTAAGGCATATTAGAAATTTAAACGGGGATAGAATTTTTGAGAAGATCTAAAAAATTCTCAGGGTTCTTTTGACAAGCTATCGATTCCTTACGACATTTAATAACGATAGAAAATTTTGAGGTCACCCTCAAAATTTCACCAAGCATTGTTACAAGTCTAAAAGCATCCTTGAAGATTCTCAACCTGATCAGGAACTCCAAGACAACTGTGACGCACCGAAGGATCTATGTCAAAAGTTGAACATGTTTGTCTAAGCTTTATGTGACATGACAGTTGGCAGTGACTTATTCTCAAAATTTCTTTACTAATTTTTTTGTCTCTAAAGATCTTTTTACATGTGGAATATCTTATCAAAATGTATATTTTGTCTTCTATCTACCAAGAGGTCGGAGATCAAAGTGGTCCATCAGACGACAAGATAAGGAGCAGGCAATCGAAGAATCAACACAAATCAATTCAACTAAAATTTTCAGCGGATGCAAGGAAACTCTTTGCAGGTCTTATCTATAAGAGAATAACCGAGACGTAAATAGTTCTGTCTCACTCAAATTCCAAACAATTCATCATATTTTATTTTCAAGCAACTAAGAGGGCCATTTCATCATTTATTATCGAGAGGACCATTGCATCTTCAATTGCCGAGAAGGCCATTTTATTTTCAAGTCGTCGAGAGGGACATTTCATCATTCATTGACGAGACGGCCATTTCACTATTCATTGCCGAGAGGACCATTGCATCTTCAATTGTCGAGAGGGCCATTTTATTTTCAAGTTGCAGAGAGGGCCATTTCATCATTCATTGCCGAGAGGGCCATTTCATCATTCATTATCGAGAGGACCATTTTATCATTAATTGCCAAGAGGACCATTACATCTTCAATTGCCAAAAGATCCATTTAATTTTCAAGCTTCCAAGAGGGCCATTTCATCATTCATCGCCGAGAGGGCCATTTCATCATTCATTGCCTAGAGGGTCATTACATCTTCAGTTGCTAAGAAGGAAACTTATTTTCAAGTCACCGAGAGGGCCATTTCATCTTCAATAGCAGAGAGGGCCATTTTACTTTCCAGTCGCCGAGCAGGCCATTGCATCTTCGATTGCCAAGAAGGCCATTTTATTTTCAAGTCGCCGAGAGGGCCATTTCATCATTCAAGCTACCAAAAAGGCCATTTAATCATTCATTGCTGAGAGGACTATTGCATCTTCAATTGCCAAGAGGGCTATTTTACTTTCAAGTCATCGAGAGGGCCATTGCATCTTTAATCGCTAAAAGGGTCATTTCATCATTCAAGCTGCCAAGAGGGTCATTTCATCATTCATTGCCGAGAGGGCCATTGCATCTTCAATTGTCAAGAAAGCCATTTTATTTTCAAGTCGCCGAGAGGGTCATTTCATCATTCAAGCTGCCAATAGGGTCATTTCATCATTCAAGCTGCCAAGAGGGCCATTTCATCATTAAAGCTGCCAAAAGGTCATTTCATCACTGAATGCCAAGAGGTCCATTGCATCTTCAATTCCTAAGAAGATCATTTTATTTTCAAGTTTCCGAGAGGGTCATTTCATCATTTATTGTCGAGAGGGCCATTGCATCTTCAATTGCCAAGAAGGCTATTTTATTTTCAAGTCACTGAGAGGGCTATTTCTTCATTCAAGCTGCCAAGAGGGCCATTTCATCATTCATTGCCAAGAGGACCATTGCATATTCATCGCCAAGAAGGCCATTTTATTTTCTAGTTATCGAGAGGGCTATTTCATCATTCAAGATGCTAAGAGGGCTATTTTATCATTCATTACCGAAAGGGCCATTGCATATTCCATTGCTGAGAGGGCTATTTTGCTTTCTAGTCGTCGAGAGGGCCATTGCATATTCAATTGACGAGAGGACCATTTGATCATTCAAGCTGCCTAGAGGGTCATTTCATCATTCATTGTCAAGAGTGTCATTGCACCTTGAATTACCAAAAAGGTCATTTCATTTTCACGTCGCTAAGAGGGCCATTTCATCATTCAAGTTGCCAAAAGGGCCATTTCATCATTCATTAACGAGAAGACCATTGCATATTCAATTGCTGAGAATGCCATTTCAATTTTGAGTTGCCATGAGGGACATTTCATCATCCAAGCTGCCAAGAGGGCCATTTTATTTTCAAGCTGCCGAGAGGACCATTTCATAATTCATTGCCGAGAAGGCAATTTTATTTTCAAGTTGTCAAGAGGTCCATTGTATCTTCAATCGCCGAGAGGGACATTTTACTTTCCAATCACTGAGAGGGCCATTACATCTTCAATTAGCGAGAGCGTCATTTTATTTTCAAGCTGCCGAGAGGGCCATTGCATCATTTGTTGCCGAGAGAGCTATTTCTTCATTCTAACTACAGATAAATCCTTTCACCATTCCTTACCAAGGGGGACATTTTATCATTCATTGCCTAGAGGGTTATTGTCACACCCCTCCCTGGGGTCGTGACCAGTGCCCGATAGTGACACGTAATCACCTAATAAGTCGAATTCCTTTCT
>JAOTQR010077316.1:0-12262 GCA_025774065.1 Solanum ossicruentum | reverse complement strand
AGGTTAGAAGCCCAACAAAATCTTTGAATGTTATCAAGCTTGTTTGTCTCGTACTTTGAACAAAAAGTTTCGCTCAAGGTGTTTTCAAGTTGGAGGCCAAGTTCTTGCAGTAAGAAGGCTCATTATAACTTCACATAAGTCTAGGGGCAAATTCACCTCAAAGTGGGATGGACCATATGTAGTACAAGAAGTATACTAAAATGATGCTTACAAGCTTATCGATACAGATGGCATGAGGATCAATCTTATAATTGCAAAATTCCTTAATAGGTACTATCCTTTGAGGAAAATTATGCGACTTGAAATTTGAGTATAAAAATGCATGATACTCATCGCCCGCAAGAGTATAAACTATGTATGGCACCCTAAAAAAAAACTCTCCACCCCCCAAACTACATTGTGACTTGATCCTCTTCATTGAGGTACATAGGCGCTTGAAATTATGTTATAAATACTATTACATGAATGTTAAAAAACTATATATCCCTACTTGATTCCTTATGGGGGCAAAGCCCTATGGAATATGGGTTTTTTCGATGGCATGCTTGAGGTTTTCAAATTTAATTAAGTTTTCAAGTTGAAGTTTTCATGTTCCCTAAGTCTCCAAGTCTATAAGTTGGCTCTCAAATTAACCAAGTATACAAGTTGAAGTCTTTGATTATCAAAGTACACCAATCTGTGTATTCAGATTCTTCAAGTATGCAAGTTGAAGTCTTCATATTCTTCAAGTTTGCAAGTTGAAGTCCTTGAATTCTTCACGTTTGCAAGTTGAAGTTTTTGATTCTCCAAGTATACAAGTCAAAGTCTTCAATTTCTTCAAGTATGCAAGGTAGAGTCTTCAAATTCTTCAAGTTTACAAGTTGAAGTCTTTGATTCTCCAACTATGCAAATCAAAGTCTTCAAATTCTTCAAGTAGAAAAGTTAAAGTCTTTGAATTCTTTAGGTTTGCAAGTTGAAGTCTTTAATTCTCCAATTATACAAATCAAAGTCTCCAAATTCTTCAAGTGTGAAAAATGAAGTCTTTGAATTCTTCGAGTTTGAAAGTTGAAGTGCTCAAATCCTCCAAGCATGTGTGTTGAAGCATTTATAGTTTTCAAGTCTGTAAGTTAAAGTCTGTAAATTCTTCAAGTGCGTAATTTGGGGTTTCAAATCAATCAAGTATGAATATTAAAGACTTTAAGTTCTCGAAATTTGCAATTTGAAGTCTCAAATTTTCTCCTTCTTAAAGTTGAAGTTTCAAATCCACATAAGTGAAATTCTTTAAAGTTGTTGAGCCTAAAAGTTAAAGCATTCAAGCGTTCACATTTAAATTTATCGCTTGTAAGGCGAAAATGAGTAATTATCTCTTTCCATCGTGAGGATTCCCTCAAATGGCCTTTCTTGGGGCAAAGACAAATTTTCATCCCTTTATGCCACAAGAATATCGCTAAATCTCCATGCCTTAAGGTGGACAAAATTTGTCTCTTTGCACCTAAAGTTGGCCTTTTCGCGGGCTTATCCTTGAAAGGATTTTGAAATTTTCAAGCTTTAAGGTAGACAAAATTTGTCCTTTGCATCTTAAGATGACCTTTTCGTAGGCTTATCCTTAAAAGGATCTTCAAATTTCCATGACTTAAGGTGGACAAAAATTGTCCTTTGCACCTTAAGATGGCCTCTTCACAAGCAGTTCGAATATTGTAAAGCCTCGAGGTGGAGATTGCTTATGTTTATACATTTGGAATATGGTAAAGCCTCGTATTGGGGGTCCTTAATGTTTAAACGTTAGGAACATTGTAAAGCCTCGCATTAGAGGTTCCTTATGTTCAAACACTTAGAACATTATAAAGTCTCGTGTTGTGATTCCCTATGTTTAAACATTTAGAATAACGTAAAGCCTCGTGTTGGTGGTCCCCTATGTTTAAACATTTAGAATAGCATAAAGCCTCGTGTTGGTCCGCTATGTTTAAACATTTAGAACAGCGTAAAGTCTTGTGTTGGCGGTCCCCTATGTTTAAACATTTAGAATAATATAAAGTCTCGTGTTAGTGGTCCCTATGTTTAAACATTTAGAATGGCGTAAAGCCTCGTGTTGGTAGTCTCCTATGTTTAAACATTAGAAACAATGTAAAGCCTCGAATTGGTGGTCTCAAGGCATGGGAGCGGGTTTATCCCTCCACACCTCAAGACCCATTGAAGCTTAAATTCACAACCCTCCAAAAGAAAGAGGGACAACAAAAGAATACACAAATAAAAAAAATAAAGAAGAAGAGATTACCTGAGGATGAATACTTTCTGGTTGTCAAGACAAGATTGATTTATGTTTAAAAAAATGAGGATGACGTCTATTTAAAAAGGGATAACTAAATCAGTAACCCAAGTGAATTGAGATTCCACTTTTGACTTCTAGTAGTATCAGAAGAGTAGTATTTGTTACATGGTTGTGTTGAACAACTTGCAACTCCTGTTTAATTAGGATAGAGCTAAAGCATCAGGTGGTAGGAATCTAAGTGACATTTGGAAATTACAGGGGCCCACAAAGTTGCTTGGTGAAATAATTCTTAATTAGTTGACTTGGACCATAATTTTTTTTACCTCCACAACGATCATTAAGGTGGGAATACTATAAATCAATGGCTCTCTAATAATATTATTATAATAATAGTTATATTATTATAATATTAATTTAATACTTCAAGTCTAGTCTTTAAAAGATAAATATCTTGACAAGACTTGAAGTAGGGGGTATTTGTAATCATATAAATTTATTAAAATTTATAATATGTTTCAAATTGTATTAAACTCAAAAAAATATATTAGTCCAAGTGAATATTATGGATTAATATAATTGGGTTAATTAAATCCAATAAGATATGGATTTAACAAAAGCCCAAATTTAAGTATTTGAGCTACAAGAGATAACCACTTTATTAGGCCAATATTCTCTAATCCAAGAGGCCCATCTTTGCGCCACGTGTCAAATGTCGTGGCATGCCAAGTCAAACAAAGAAGCCAATAGGATCATGTCATGTGTCAAAATGACAGGCCCATTTCATTAAAGACCAATATGTCATGTCACTTAAATCAGATTGGCCAGGAGAAAGCCTGATTCCATCATGACTTTTCTATTCTACAACTATATATAGGGGTCCTCATTATTCAAAATTGACATCAAGAACTCTAACAAAAAGATACAGAAACTCGTGGATTAAATGCCACAAATTTCCATAAAAAAATCAAGAATTCAAACATTCAAGCATTCAAGTTCAAGAACAAGCTTAAAAGCTCTTAAACTCAAGAACAAGCTCGAGAACAAGATCAAATTCAAGGTTCAAGATCGAGATTCAAGACCGGATTCAATTACAAACTTCGAATTCAAAATCAAGCTCAAGCACCATTGAATTTACACTTAAAATGGCAAATCAGAGGATTCATAGAGATTGTAATACTCACATATTGAACTTAAATACTACAAATTGTTGCGATATTTTCTTCTTGATTATTATTTCTCAACGCGAATTTTATCGTCTACAACTATATTAACCTAATCAATTATTTGAAGTCATGTAAAATATTAGAATTAGGATAGAACAAACACAAATGCAATAATACAAACACAATATTAACAACGTAACATTTTAAAAAATACATCAATTTTTTTTATCAATATCACATAAATCTAGATAAAAATTATATATTGGATCTACGCTGGTAGGGGCACTTGTAGCTTATTTAGAAGAATTTTCTATAATTTGTTAGAGAAATATCTGTGATATTTGTACTTAAAAGAAATCTAGATTGTCTAGAATACTAGATATTTTTGGAAGATGAAAAAATCAAGATAATATAGAGTATTAGGTATTTGAAGAAGATATTTATAAAAGAGACTTGAACAGTCTTGATTCTAGTATCTAGAACTATCTTACACAATTATAAATTAGAGGCAAGGGACAAGGGGAGGGAGGTTTAGACATTTCTATTTAACCCAAGGTTTGCAGCAATTCAAGAGTATTCTTTCATAATCAAGTTCTTCGTACTAAGATATTTCCTTCTCTTTTCTAGCTTCCTCTTCTTTTGTCATGCCCCGGGAGGGTACCCCAGAGTGGCCAACAGTCAGAGACTATTGCTAGTTCCCAAACGAATCACTTCGCCTCATCACATCATTCAGTCAATATAACTCATAAACTCAACGGAAGACTAAAGAAACTAAATTGGCACATCTAATGTCTCAAAAGTGTATCAATTAAAAGAAAGATCTAGTAGAAGGAACTAGCTCATTAAGTCTCAACATAAACACTCCAACTCCAGTCTATAAAGCCTCTATCACTATCATATGATGCTAATGACAGACCCATGACTACCTCAAATAAAATAAAGCTAATTCAAAGTCCAACTCTAATAGCAAGATGAAAATAAATACAATAACCCTCCGAAGTAAAGGAGGCTCACCAACTTAGCTAAAATGCTCAGATCCTTAACGGTGCGCCTGTTGATGATCTAGAGTACTTGCCTCTGCATCATAAAATGATGCAGTCCAAAAGGGGGCATAAGTTCGTGGAATGTACTGGTATGTAAAATAGAATGAAACAGAAATAAGTAAAATAATATAGAAACTATATCAACTCAAAATAATATTCAATCAGAATGTCAAATGTCTATCTAAAGCAAGAATGAAGAGTAGACAAGTGACCCATCAACCAATCAAACCTCATCAATCAATTCAACTCAACTCAATGGAACTCAACTCAGAGTACTTAAGGTGGGAACTTTTGGGAGTTTCTCTTATCCAACATTAATCATTTATGAGCCAGTGATTGTATACCAGTCCCGCTGATGTTGTCACAGTCGTAACATACTTGCCAGGTAAGAATGCCTAGAATCCACAAGGGATCCGAAAAATTAACATATAAAGTCCTATTATTTCAGGACAATAAGGTGAGGACCTGTCCAACTCTAACGGAACTTAATCCATAGAATGATAACTTGTTCGACTCTAATGGATCTTAGCCTTCAACATAGGAAATTGTCTGAGTCTAACGAAACTTAGCCCTTAAGATAGGAAATTGTCAGACTCTATCGGAACTTAGCCCGCTCCTACGCTTGGCGACATAGTTAATAAATGCAAGCTGGACTTGCTCTTTCTCTTACCCATTTCGATGGTTGATATTCCTCACAAGACTCAATGCTCATAAGACTCCACATCTCAACTCAATTATCTCAAATTAGCCTCATAGAGACTCTCATTATCTCATTAACTCAAACTCTATGTCCTCTATTATTTTTCAGGGACATTAACCCATCTCAATTAACTCAATTCTCATTTAAGAACTCAAAGACAAATCATCGTTTAGAAGAAGTCGTTTAGACAACACTCAAGAACTCAATTATGAAGACTCATAGGATCATCAAGCTCAATTAACTCAACCTCGTACTCACATTAAGACTTCACTCAACATACTCAAACAAAGGCTCTAAACTCCATCCCTAGGTTCATTATGAATGCTTTCACAATTTAACATATAAAGTTTTTACAATATCTTATGAAAAGTATTCAATTCAAGAAACAAGTTTATGAGGATCATCAACATATGAAAATTTATGTAATAGATAAAATTTTCAAGAAAGTATTTCAAGAAAACATGTATGGGAACTCCTGAACCCTCAACTCCTCTATTACCATCTATAGGGCACACGAGAGAATAATTTAATGCTTTTGTTTAGCCTTAAATACCTAGGGTGATGCTTTTGGGAAATTGATCCTTAAGGACTCTCCTCGAACTCCTCAATTATATGCTCGTCTTCTCTCCTCTTTAGCGCTAGTCCTTTTCAAGGACTTAAAAGAGGGTTTACAACTCTTTTGACACTTAAAATGGCCCATTTCGATCATGGTTTAAGCCTAGGAGTGATTTGGAAAGGTCTGAAATGCCCCTCACAAAATTCGAAAAAAGTCCATCTCAGGCATGGGGCCCGCGACATGGACAATGTCAAATTTTGGATTTTTTTCATCAAATATTCTCCGAACGAGGTTTCTAATCCAGTAGAAAAATTTTAGAACAAAATTAAGTGTCGGTCTGTGGTAGGTGCGCATCGTACACCTTGGCGCACCCCCACTGGAATTCATTTTCACATCAAAAGATTATCTTCTGATCTGGTTGCTCTAAAAATCAACCGAGACTACTTTTCCACTCAATTTGTCATGTTGATCGCATATCCGACCTCAGATTTTCCATTGGAGCATGGGAAGATGGGTTAGGCACATATCTCTCCTCTGGGGTATTTTGGTAAATTTATTTTTGTTGGGTGTTACATTATATCCTCCTTGGAATCATTCACCCTCGAATGATGAGTAAGGATGGATATCAAAGCACGAATAACAATCAATACTCCTCCTAATACTCACTCAATCAATCAAGCTCTTGACTCCTCATCACGCTCAACAAACTCTACTCAGACTCCAAAATAGGCGCATCAAATCAAGAATAGAAACATCAAATAATTCATAGGTAAGAATATTTTCTTTAACATCCTACTATCAGGAATGAATAGATTATCGAACTCAATTAATTTAAATCATTTAAACACCTCAGCAGTCAATCTTTCAAATTCGGGATAACAGCCATTAACTCTAATCGCGAATGAGACCATCATGATATACAAGACTCTGCGGGCACTCTGAAGCTCAATTCACCACCTAGATTATGCTCCTTTTCATAGCACTCTACTCCATCAATCTTAATTAGCTCCTATTCAACTCCCCACTTATCCATATCCTCTTAGTCTATCCAAGCCTACTCTTGAGCCTCAAGGTGCTATTCCTAAGATAATCATATTCATACATGGGAAATCTTCAATACTCAGTTCTATACTTCCACAGGGGCTTTCATTAAAAGATCACTAGTCCTTTCCACTACTTCACTACTCTTACTTGAAACCCCTTTCACAAAATCTTTAATAGTCTATCACTATTACTCGCATAATAACAACCACGTATTCAAGCCTATCACTCTAACCACTTCAATTATATATAAGATTTTTCAAGATTACTTATTACTTCTACTTCTACCATTGAATGTTCTCACTCATAAACACCAACATATTCTTATCTGGAAAACACTCTAATTTACTCTTACCTATCTATTGCACGTAATAAAGTCTCATCTCCCCCCTCCCTATTTCTACCTCTATATGACACAAATACAACACCACTATTCCCATAAGTATACATTCACTCCTCCTTTGCCCTCACTCTCAGTCTACTACCATCAACATCATTATTTGAACTCAAAGGAACATATCGTCTCCCCTTTAGTGAAACCTACATCTATTACCTCTTCATGCAAGAATAAGCACGATTATACATCTTAAACTTGATACTCTAACTCCTATTATCCACAATGACATAACAATCCTAAGGTCAGTCCCTACGTAAGATGATATTGAAGTCATTCACATTCAACTCAAACAGATCAACTATGGTACTTTCTGGTGGACGGGAAGGGTGTAATCACCATTGGCTCACTTAATAAGAAATAAACTCATTAGTGAAGGAAGGATCACAAAGGATACAACACCTGAATCAAACAAATTATAGCTATAATAAGGACTCAAACATACCAGTGACATCATCTAGGGGTGTTGATAAAGATGATGGAGCTTTGTGGGACCACATTGGACATTCCCTCTATAGGTGACCCATTTGGCCACACTTGTAACATCTGATACTCCCTCCGCGACATTCTTCCAAGTGAAACTTGCCACACGTGCCACAACATATCTTTCCTTGGGAAGGTCGGGCCACGCTTGCTTGTGACAAAGATCCCTGATCTCTAAAATTACAATACCCACGTCCATTCCTGGGTGCGGGCGCACTAGTAGATGAAGGCCCCATTAGAAGGCAGCTCCCGTTCCCATTCTCTCTCTTACCAACCTCCTGGCTGGATGTCTTTGTTTTCTTACTTCTGAAATCCTCTCTGTCATGCTGCCTCTCCTCATCAGCTTGTTGCACATAAGCATCAACCTCCCGACGTCCATATCACTCACCAATATAGCTCTTCCCCATCTTTCCTTGGCCCTATGTTCATGCTCATCAACATACATCCCCATTCTCCCCCTCATGTTAGCAACCATATTTGGGGCATAATGAGATAGCTGGGTGAACTTAAGTCCATTCTCTTACACAGTCATGGATCCCCGTAGATTCAAGAACTCTCTTACCTTGGCCTCTCTCCATTCTCATGGAAAGAAACGCCCTAAGAAAGGTTCCATGAACACTGCCCAAGCCAGGACTAGGCATTTCTCCCCTCTATCCTTCTTCCATTAGTCAAACCATAGTTTGTCCATGCTCTAAAGCTGGGAAGCAGCCAGTTCAACTCTATCAGCATCAGCCACATGCACCACCTGGAATATCTTCAGAAGTTTATCAATGTAAATCTCTAGCTCCTAATTGGGAGTAGATCATGTGTTCTCAGGTGGATTCATCCTCAAGAACGCACAGACTCTAGACGTAGTTGGAGCATCCTGTCTACCCACTTCTTATCAGTTAGGAGGTGTTATTACAGCCTGGGCTAAAGTCAGGATAGCCTGGCGAAGCTCAGTATTTTAGACTTCAGCTTGTGGGGGCTGCTTAGTAGAGATAGCTGGGCCTATGGGTTCTCATGATCCTGGGGCTCAAGTTGGTTAGCAGTCCGTCTAGAAGGACACCCTCTTACTCTAAAAACTCTTCTTGGAGGCATGATCACAACTTTGCAATGCATAAAGCACGAATTAGAAGAGAGTTTTCATAGAGTTTAACTCTATCGCATGAATTGGAATAAGAAAGAAGTGTAACAATTCCTACTATCCTGTAGCCTTCTGCTTATGAAGTATGGTCGACAACATACCCATAAAAAAGACTCTACTGGATATGGCTTCATAGACTCCCTAGGATACTTGAACTCTGTGCTCTGGTACCAATTTTTTCACGCCTTGGGAGAGTACCCTAGATGTGGTCGGCACTCAGAGACTATTGCTAGTCCCCAAGTAAACCACTTGGCCTCATCACATCAATCAGTCAAATATAACTCAAAAAACTCAATGGAAGACTGAAGAAGATAATTAGGCACATCTAATGCCTCAAAAGTATATCAATTAAATGAAAGGGCTAGTAGAAAGGAACTATCTCATTAAGTCTCAACATCAATTCTCCAAATCTAGTCTATGAAGCCTCTATAACTATCATATAGTGCAAATAATAGACCCATGACTACCTCAAAATAAAATAAAACAAACTCACCTCAAAATAAAATAAAACTAACTCAAAGTCTAACTCTAATAGCAAAATGAAAATAAATGCAATGACCCTCTGAAGCAAAGGATGCTCACCAACTCCGCTGAAATGCTCAGATCCTCAACTATGCGACTATTGATGATCTCTAGTACCTACCTCTGCATCATAAAATGATGCAGTCTAAAACGGAACATCAACACGTGGAATGTACTGGTTGTGAAATAGCCGAATAAAATAGAAATAGGTAGAATAATATAGAAACAACATCAACTCAAAATAATACTCAATCAGAATGTCAAATGTCTATCTAAAGCAAGAATAAATAGTAGACAAGTGACCCATCAACCAATCAAACCTCATCAATCAACTCAACTCAAATCAACAGAACTCAACTCAATTCGATGGAACTCAACTAAACTAAACTTAGAGTAATCAAGGTGGAAACTTTTGGGAGTTTCTCTTATCCAACAACAATCACATATGAGCCAGTGATTGTACAACAGTTCTGTTAATATTGCCATAACCCTTCCATACTTCCCAGGTAAGGAATGCCTGGAATCCACAAGGGATCCGGACAATTAACATATTAAGTCCTATTGTTTTAGGACAATAAGGTGAGGACCTATCCAACTATAACAAAACTTAATCCATAGAATGAGAACTTGTCCGACTCTAACGGAAATTGGCCCTCAGGGTGAGAACTTTTTCGACTCTAATGGAACTTAGCCCTCAAGATAGGAACTTATCCGACTCTAGTAGAACTTAGCCCACTCTTACTCTAGGTGACATAGTTAATGAGTGTGAGCTAGACTTGATCTTATTCTTGCCCATTTCAGTGCTCGGTACTTATCCCAAGACTCGATGCTCAAACTCCTCAACTCCACTTAATTATCTCAAATTATCCTCATAGAGAATCTCGTTATCTCATTAACTCAAACTCTATGTCCTATATTATTTTTCAGGGACTTTAACCTATCTTAATTAACTAAATTCCCATTTAAGAACTCAAAGACTCAGATAATCATTTAGAAGAATTCGTATAAACAGAACTCAAGAACTCAATTATGAAGACTCATAGGATCATTAAGCTCAATTAACTCAACCTCATACTCACATCAAGACTTCACTCAACATACTCAAACCAAGCTCTAGACTTCATCCCTAGGTTCATTATGCATGCTTTCACAATTTAACATATAGGGATTATACAATATCTCATGTATAGTATTCAATTCAACAAATAAGCTTATAAGGATCATCAACATATTAAAATGCATGTAATAGATAAAATTTTCAAGAAAAAAATCAAGAAAGTATTTCAAGAAAACATGTATGGGGACTCGCGAACCCTCAATTCCTCTATTACCATCTATGCGGAACATAGAAGAACAATCTCATGCTTTAGTTTAGCCTTGTATACCTAGGATGAAGCTTTTGGGCAATAAATCCTCAAGGACTCAGCTCGAGCTCCTCAATTTAACGCTCCCCTTCTCTGCTCTTTAGCCCTAGTCTTTTTCAAGAACTTAGAAAGGACTCAGAATGGGGTTAAAACCCCTTTTTATGCTCAAAATGACCCATTTTGATCATTGTTTAAGTCTAGGAGGGGTTTGAAAAGGTCTAGATGCCCCTCACAAAAATCATAAAAAATTCATTTTGAGGCATGGGGTTCGCGACGTGAACAATGTCAAATTTCGTGTTTTTTGTTGAAAATTCTCTGAATGGGGTTTCTAATCATGTAGAAAATTTTTAGAACAAAATTAAGTGTTGGTCCATGTCAAGTACGTGTCACACACCTGTCACGCAGCCCCACTGGAATTCAGTTTCGCATCTAAAAATTATCTTTTGAACCGGTTGCTCTAAAAATCAATCGAAACCACCTTTTCACTCAATTTTTCATGTTGATCACATATTCGGCCTCGAATTTTTCATCAGAGCATGGGAAGACACGTTATACGCACATCTCTCTTCTAGGGGAATTTTAGTTTTTTTTTTGCCGGATGTTACATCTTTAGCTGAATCCTTCAATTTAATTAGTTAACGAACTTGGGCGACTAGATGGCTTCTCGATTATATTTTTTCTTGCTATATTTCTCTATGAAGCAATTCTATTAAATTTGACTCACCCATATGGGTCAATCAAATTAATTTAAATAATCAATAAATATATATTTGTTATATATTTAATATACATTTAATATTAAAAGAGAAGTGACACAACTATTCAGAATGAATCTGAATAGTTGCATCCTTTTATAATTATAAAAGGATAAATCTTTCAAAAACAAAGGAAAACATTAAAAAGAAAAAAAATTCTTCTCTTCTTCTTTCTCCAATCCTTAAAGGTTACTGTGAAGTATTTATTGTAGATTTCTTCTGCAAATAGCGAACAAACTTCTGTAACGGTGTCACGACCCAAGCATTGGGCCTAGACGTGACACGGCGAATGGGAATCCGAAGGAACCCAAACAAGCCTCTTAGCATATCAACCACACATCCTTGGTCGCGGAAGCAAAGTGAACAACAACAAGAGATAATATAAAAAGGAAAGGGTTAGTAAGGAAAAGTCTTTGATAATCATAAAAGTATAAAGAGTCAAGCTTATAGCATAAATACATCATAATATTCCAACAACACCTCTAAACATCGAATGGAGTGGGGGACAAGACACTTTCCAGGCTCACCTTCATAATGTCAAATGTTCAACATAAAGAAGTCTTAGTTATAGCAAGAGAAAGTAGCTAGTGTCCTCAAACTCGAGGACCTACCAAAGCTTATTTTTGTAAAATCTCACTAGCCACGTGGAGGATGATCAAAAGGAGCTTCAGTCCCTATATGGTGATATCATATAGGCATAAAATATGCATTAGTACATTTAAATGTACTAAGTATGTAGGAAGCAATGCAACAAGACATATGCCAATATAGTAAAAATGCATAGAAATAGGCAATAGATAAGTATAATCTCAATATGGCATGCATGATAAATGCTTGAATTAAAACATGTTTATAAATAATTTAACT